>VDFB02209830.1:0-30573 GCA_007258455.2 Sequoia sempervirens
TTTGATTTTTCACTAGAACTAGTTCATCTATAACAATGAATGTAAATTGAATTTAGTAATTTGCCTCATACCTCCCCTATCAGAGCCAACGAGGATTGTATAGCGGAGGAAACACCAATATCCATTGCCCTCGTAATGTTTGGCGGTGTTTCTGTCACCAACATCTAAAAATAAAACAACAAATTATTCAATCACAAAAAAGTTACAATAGCGATCCATGTGATGACTTATAATGTATGAGGTCTAATGAAAAAAAATTTGAGTACAAGTATTAAATAGATATATTTCTAATTATTAGTTATCGAATTTGAAGTAATGCTTTGATTTTGAATGATTTGTGTAATGCAACGTAAGGTCAACAATATGAATATAAACTACACAAATCTATTAAACTTAGAATTCATTACTTAAGTTCTCTTTAAATTTATATTACCTCGGAATTGATCAAATCTAATTGGCACTGAGGTGTTTCCTTGAAACCTCCAATAGTACCCTATTCAACATCCAAAATCACATATTAAAATACCATTCGTAAAACAATGCTATTAACACATGTAATAAATTTATAATTATTTACTAACTTTACATACCCCACCGATAGGTGTATTACAAAAATAAGTAGGTGGATGACTGGTGTATCTAGTCTCTACACTGTGACCCTGTAATTTTATTAAAATAATAAAACTAAATTAGTTAATCTTGCATTTCACAATCGAAATTTAATAAATTAAATTCAATGAACATGTTGAATTTTACCTGAGTGTCAATGCCATATGCATCATGCAAAATGTCAGCCGTCCTCTCCATCCCCGTAGATGCATATGGATCAGGCTGCGTAGTAGCATATGGATCTTGCATAGCACCCTCTTGAGTGTCGGTAGGGTCATACGAACAAGTCGCCCTGCAAGATTGACACACATGGGTTTGAAGGCCACCACCTGAAGACTCCCCTGGATGACGTTGTACAATAGGGCTAGTGTGATGGATGACACTCTGGGTCAAATTTGTGATCACCTGCAATGTCTCTATGTTGGTACTCTCCTTCACAATGGCAGGCATCACAATCTGCTCACGAGGCAGCCTAGGGAGAGGTCATCTCCCTTGCCACGTAGGATCTGGCTGTGCACCTGGCCTATCCTAAGCTGACCCCCCACCTCTCCCCTAGAACTCCCTCATATCAAAATAATTTGGGATTTGGGTCAATACAAACTCACTGTATAGTTTCCTAAGAAAATATTGGGGGACTTCACAATTATTGCATGGTGGATAATCAAAGACCATATACCATCTTTCATAAAAACGGCTCTTAATCTCTTGGTGGTGGCACCAATGAATAGGAAAACCTCTTTGCATTGAGGGTAATATTTTGATTTGTTTTAGGGTCAATGAATAGAGAGCACAAATCACCTTTAGTAATTTTTAAATCTTTTACTTGTTTATATGATAATTTGTCTGCATAATATGCCCTAGTTGTATGCCTCCTATCTTGCCATCCATATATTTGTTGGGTGATTGCATCTACATTTTTTAACATTTCTTTCAATGAATTTTTTAGAAGCATTCTTTCTGTGGTTGAAGCATTTGGATCACTCAACCTACTGATAAGATCCTCAAGTTGTTTTCTATTGTTCTCAATTTCACTCCTCAAATTTTCTTGAGTGCCAAGAGAGAATTGAGAGAATGGTGGGGGAGGTTGATTTTGTTGAGGATTTTGTTGTTGAGGATTTACCTCCTCTTCTTGTTGAGGATTTGTAGGATTTCCTACAGATTTTTAAAAAAAAATCGAATCTAACCTAAAACAAACAAAATCAATTTCAAACTAACAAATTCAAAACAAATAGTAAACAATACTTACCTCCTACATCTCTTCGTCATCATAGCGCCATATTTGCAGACAAAATCCAACTGTTCTTGATGAAATTTGTAGAATTCCTTCCTCCTAGAATGCAAGCGTGAAATTGAGGGTTTTTGGCCACGGGCAGAGCTGAGAAACAGTGAAAATCAAATGATACACATTTCACTTTTTTTTTTTTTTAAAGAATAATGCACTCGCGTTATAACGCAAGCGTGTTATGTGTTTCCCCATTTATTTCCCATTTGGCCACAAAAGTGCGACCAACTTCATGCACCCACCCAGCTATCAATATATATTTACATATATACATATAGACATATATATACATATATATAAATATATATATATATATATTCATATACATATATATATACATTTATATATATATATATATATTCATATACATATATATATACATTTATATATATATATAAGCATTGAACATATTTGAATTTCATTTATAATTGAATATCATTTATATATCCACTGATATTCATTTAGTCGATCAATTTCCATATGTTTCATACACTAATTTATATACAACTTAACATTCTACGAATGGAATAAGGGTATGAAGCACTCAAACGTATGAAGTATCGTCGCTACTTATGCATGACATTACATATTCGATCTGAAGTTAAACTCTTAAATCTATCACTCCCTAACTAGTAATTACTCGGATCGCATGCCAACTTTGGGCCAATGAGTTTCTACAAAAGAGATCAAAGATCAAGGAGATAAGCATGTAGGGAAATTCGACTAAGTCATCATACTTGCTATTTGTCTCTTTGGAGTGGCGGCGAGGGTGACATAACAGTTACATCTATGATAAATTGAACCATCAATTTTGTGGTATTTTATGGACTTCTCTTGCACTCTTAGGGATTTTCACCTAAAAGGAGAGAGATAAAACACTAAAATTGAGGTGGTTCACTAAACTAAAGTATGCAAGATGGAATTGAAACTAAATGCAACTAAGTGATGAAATTGACTGATTATGAATGCAAAACTAATGAAATATGCAATGTTTGAAAACATAGTGAGGTATGCAAAAATGAACTAAAAACATGAACTAATGCAAATAGAATTAAATGAGGTTTAAGAAAGCACACCTGGAAGTTGAATGTTGATCATGGAAGGTTCTAAAAACTGGCAAGAATCACTATTGATCACTAGTGGTGTTGGAAACTTGCAACCATTTAAAGACAATTTCCACAACCCATAAGAGAAATTTGTGCAACTAAATATTCAGAATCCACATGCAAGAGAATAGACAACATACCCATGAAAATATGACACAAGCTATACCCTGGGAAAACCCTCAAGAGGGAAAAAACTCAGCCTCCAAAAGCATCCATTCTCATGTATTATTCAGCAATAAAGATTACAATACATCTTCAAAGTCTCCATGAACACCATTGAAGCAACAAACATGCAACCACACATCTTGTGTCATGCTTCAAACCCTCAGAAAATCTAACCAGAGCTAACATGCAAAATTGCATCACACAATAACTACCTTTGTGGTTGCTTTTATAGAAGCAAGCTCCCACAAAACCACTAATTGGTATTACACAAAACCATGTGACTAAAACCATGAGATTACAAACCATGTCCCCTTATTTAATATTGGGTACTTTATTTATTTATTTTCCCCAATATTAAATAATTACATTTCAGCAACTTCACTTATGTCCCAATGTTACATGCAACATTAAGTGGCCCCAAGAATAATTACATTAAATATATTATGCAAGGTGTACAACACACCTTTTTCCTAACATTCTCCCACTTGTTGTATACATTACATAAGGGGAACAAGTAACCTCAAAACATGAATCAAATGAACAATCCATATAGCCACATATACCATCATGGAATCAAAATGCTCCATGTGCTCCATCAAGATACCTGCAACAAGAATCAAAGTGACCACCATCCAAAGCATGAATTCTCGCATCCTCCATCATGCCAATGCACAAATATAAGAAGCCATCCAATAGAGAAGCCACACAATCTTTCACAATGAAGCATAAGTCTTGCTCAACCAAGAGCCTAAACACAAACACTCAATCCAAAAGTATCAATATGCACCAGTAGCTGTTAAGATACACAAACCCAAAGCTGAAATAACACCCACAGCAAGTTCCAATACATCCAATTGTCCATACCTCCAAGGTATAAAAAACATAGTAAACTCATTCCATAAGCATATACACCCATAAAGTGCAATCATAAACTCCATGTGCAAAACCTATCAAAGAATGATATACACATCCAAGAGCTCCCACTGCATGGGTAATGCAAATCTGAAAAAGATCAAGGCATACCAAGTCTACCAATAGCATCATATAAAAATTGTAAACTACATCATGTAGAACTAAAGAATCATCCACAATGATATGGAAACCTGTATATCAATAACCTATAAGAAAAATATCCTACTTACACCTCTAAATGTGAACTATGTCAAGTATGATCTCCTCCACAACACCCCAAAAGAAAAGCCATAACAATACCCAATCATTCAATCACCAAGATCAAATATAACATATGTATCATGTAATCAACATGGATGTAAGCCTCTCATAACCAAAGAAAATCAAACTAAATCCATTCCCAATGAAGGAAATAATCCCAATACATCTCCTAAACTCAACACCAATGAATGTAATCATAATGCATAAGGAGATAAACATGACAACACTCCTCAAATGAACCCTCCAAAACCATATATCCAAAGCTCAAGATCCATATGCATGAGAAGGTAAAGCATAAAACACCTGAAAGTAACAATGAGCAATACCTCTCAAGTGAAACTATCGAGAAGACCAAGGGTGGAAATGGGAATGCTCCTCCAAGATATCCAAGTCATCATGACTCATCCAAGAACACTCTCCTCATAGTTCCATGTTGAACTCACATCCAACTAAGGTGTAGGCTCCCCAGACTTCCTATTGAAATCTCATCAAGAGAAACCATCTCAACACATGTCTCTAACCATAAGAGACTCAAGCCTCACCTAAGTCTTCGAGTATCCATGAGTACCTGTAACCAACCAATCCTTTCCAAACTCCAAATGCAACATAGCACCATCATGAAGTAATCAAGCAAATGATAGATGTACCCAATACCAAGAGATCCACACAAGATCAATGTTAAAACTCCAATCATGAATTAGAAACATAAACATGACAACATGATCTAACCATCTCCTTCTAGGAGATCACATGCACCATAACATATATATGCATCATGGTCTCAAGAGAACAAGTATCATGCTAAACTCTAAATGTGTATCAAGAGTAAACCATGACATAATAGAAAAACACTCTAAACCAAGAAACCATATCCCCAATCACATGAAGATAACCATACCAAATGATGCATCCATGTCACTGCCAACAACTCCCACTGAATTGTGATATCGAGTCACACATGGCATCATGACAACCATCCTCTCCATGAAGATCATTTAGGTCTACACACAACACTAAAATGTTAGTAACATAAAAAGTAGAACCAAAATTTCCAAGCCAAGAAGATACCTACAACCACCAAAGCATTATAAACATATCCATCACCGCCAATCCATCACTGTCAAAAGCTCCCACTGAAAAGTGTAATCAAGCTATCCATGACATCACGATAAACCACATGCTACAAGTCCCAAAAACAACTATCTAGGTATTATAAGAAACATCCATCCTCTCATCTCTAAGCACACATACCAAGGTATAAATGACCAAAAAACAAGGCCAACTATCAAAGTGTGCAACAACAATGAATCAAAACTGGTGAATAAAGATAATCCACAACCAAGTCATCCCACTGCAAGTAAATGGGTAGCTAATCCACAACCTGCATGACTTGTAGATCCAATCACTGAAACATGAAAACTCATCATCACATCAGTAAATTACAAACCAAGATATCTAAAAGAATAACCATATGGACCAAAAGACTCAAACACCAAATCAACCTCTGATCTAATTTTCCAAACATGTCCATATTCAAGTACCATAGTTAAGGAACCAAACACACCACCAAATGTACCAACAACTCAACCCAACCATGTCCTCATATTTGCATAATCATAGTCAACTGCATAGGTCTCACATCATAACTATACCTGGTAATACCATCTCACCTCCTCAACATGAAAACAAAACCAGTAAACCAAGTGACTAAACCAAGCCGCTAAAACTGAACAAGCATCAACATTGAAATATCAATAGACAAATACAGCTCATGTCTAAGTCATAAATGTAACATGTAAGTATAGACTGCCTGCAACATTGCACAACTTGTAGATACAACAATGCAACATAAAAAATCCAACATATAATGATAACCATGTCAAATGAGAGAATAATCTAAGATATACAATTGAGTATACAATGAATCCAACATCAAATCTCCAAGATCCGATCATACATAAACTTATTGTATCACCATAGTCAAAGTAACCCATAAATAGTTTAGATAAGGAAAACATCAAATAAATCATACCAAAATATCTCCAAACCTAATCCACTATGTGGTGCTCTGAACAAGCTTTCTTTTGTCTATGTGAAGTCCAAAATCCGACATCATATGCATTTGATATGCCCTTTCGAAGCTCAAAATAAATATCTGACTTACAACATGCAAAACATTGTCAAAACTACATAATCTCATAAAATCACTGGCACCATAGTGTAGAACATCCAACAGATTTCCAATGAGTCCAAGAAGAGCAAAAACGGATCATCTGGGTGAAAGTTATGCCTCCCAGAATAAGACTGCTCCAATTAAACTATATAAGCAATTTTAGGTGGGTCCCACTCCAAAAATAAAACAAATATTAAAAAAAATTCAAAAAGTGGCGACCTTTTTCTATTTAATATTATAAAAATTAAATCTCATGAAGTGGGGGAGCAATTAAAGAGGTTTGAATAGTTTTTAATTAAAAGCTTTCTTTTATTAAAGATTCCCTTTTAAACTTATACATCACTTAAACTTTAAGTGATTCAAACTCAACCTTTTAGAAAAGGATGGCAAATTTAATATTTATTCACATGGAAGTGAAAAAGGGAAAGTGGGCCGACGCACCATGCCTACGGTACTGACACGGGAAGTGGGTACGATTCTGCAGATCGTGCCCACCCATTATTATATTTTTTTTTTATTTCAATCAAAAAATTTCCATCGGCTTTTTCACCATAATTTTTTATTTTTATTTTATTTTTTTGACTTTTGTATGGTGATTGTAATTTTTTTCAGTAACAGAAATAGGTCAAATTATATATCAATTTTTGTCTCTTGGCTAACTTGGATCCAACTGTGAAGTTTATTTTGGGTCAGGAGATCATTTATGAAAGCTCGCCCCTCAAACCCCCATTTGAATACAAAACCAAAAAATCCATTTCACCCAAAATTTCTCACCCCAAATTTGTAAACAACCCATCAAAACAACAAACCCAAAACCCTCAAATCTGTAATAAACAATTTGCAAAACCCTCATATTTTGTCATGTCTTTCATTCTCACATACAATTCATAGATTCAAACTTAAACAAGATTTTTCTAATTTTTTCTCTACCAAGGGTTATACAACCACAACCAAAGCTCTCATACCACTTGTTGGAAACTTGCAGCCATTTAAAGACAATTTCCACATAACCCATAAGAGAAATCTATGCAACTAAGTATTCATAATCCACATGCAAGAGAATAGACAACATACCCA
Source organism: Sequoia sempervirens (assembly GCA_007258455.2). Classification (NCBI taxonomy): domain Eukaryota; kingdom Viridiplantae; phylum Streptophyta; class Pinopsida; order Cupressales; family Cupressaceae; genus Sequoia; species Sequoia sempervirens. Next base: position 7,586 of record VDFB02209830.1, read on the forward strand.
TGAAAATATGACACAAGATATACCTTGGGAAAATCCTCGAGGGAAAAAACTCAACCTCCAAAAGAATTCATTCTCATGTATTATTCAGCAATAAAGATTACAATACATCTTCAAAGTCTCTATGAACACCATTGAAGCAACAAGCTCTCTCCAAGCAATCTATGCGAACAAGCATGCAACCACACATCCTATGTCATGCTTCAAACCCTCATAAATGCTAACCAGAGCTAACATGCAAAATTGCATCACACAATAACTACCTTTGTGGTTGCTTTTATAGAAGCAAGCTCCCACAAAACTACTAAGTGGCATTACACAAAACCATGTGACTAAAACCATGAGATTACAAACCATGTCCCCTTATTTAATATTGGGTACTTTATTTATTTGTTTTCCTCAATATTAAATAATTACATTTTAGCAACTTCACTTATGTCCCAATGTTACATGCAACATTAAGTGGCCCCAATAATAATTACATTAAATATATTATGCAAGGTGTACAACACACATTTTTCCTAACAAGTGGGACTCATTCGCCATTGATGGTGAATCAATCCTATTGGTAAAAAGACCTGAAACTACTTTCCAACTATCGGGAACTAGATTCTAACAAAATCAACTTTTTCAGCCTTCAGGTGGGACTCATTCACCACTAATGGAAAATCAATCATCCTCCAAAATTTTTCAAATTCAAAGGTCAATCCTGTAGGTCCAGATCTGTCCTTTGTCTTCTTATCGAGTTGACAGAGTCAAATCTGTAGAAAACGGGTTGTAGGTTGTCTCCACGCTTGAATCAGGGTTTGGTTGACTTGAAACACTTTGATGACTTATTGACCACCTTTCAACACCTATTTGCTTGAAAAAATTGCATATAAAGTTTGCAAACACACATGCAAAAGGGGAAAATGGTTAAAGGTTAGAGTATAGGGATTTGCCTTGGTCAAATCCCACTTTGGTAATCAAACCCTTGATAAAGAAATAAAATGAAATAAAGAAGGAAATGATGAATAACAACTTGCAAATGTCCTAACTCACCAAAAATTTATTGTTGAAGTCTAAAGATATGTCAATGGCTACTCCAAGATGCTTGATTGAATAATGCTTGAATGTAATTGAATGCTTGAATGAACTAGTGAATGAGATGAATGTTTGGATGAATTAGTGAATTAATTCGGTATAAAATGGATGGAAAAAAACTTATTTATACACACATGTGCCCTAATTACCCAATAATACATCACAAACTAACATAAAGTCTTTTTACATAAAAACCCAAAAGAAAATTTGAATTATTTTGAATTTTGAACCAAGAGGGACTCATTCGCCACCCATGGCGAATGGGTCACACTCAAGGCTTGTAAGTGGGTGTCGGGAATTAAGTTGCATTTAATGTTATTTGTCAGGTTTACATTAAAAAATACACTTAATTAAGTCTTATAAGTGCATGAAGGGGTCTTATAAAGCATAAGAAAGGTGTAAATAGTGATAACAAGCCTAGAAAAATGTGAAATCTTGTTACAAGACTTTACAACACTTTAAAATAGGACTTGATAAGGGATAAAAAGGTGATTTTTAGGTGAATTATAATGAAAGGAGTCTATAAAAAATATAGAAATGTGTTACAACACTTCACAACACCTTCACAAGACACCATAATTTGAATTTTAGGACCTAATGTGAATGCTTAAGTTACATTCCAATTGTTGCCCAATTTTCACCTACGGGCTCAATCAGGCAAGAAAAATCATGTGACAAATGTTCGAGGAGGCCAAATGGAACATTTACAATAAGGAAAAAATCACGTGCATGATGGTATTCCTCAAGGAGCTCAGTTGGAAGGCATCTCTCAATCCAGTTTGGCATAAAATTGTTCTAAGAAAAAAGTTGGCAAGACTCTGTAGTTGTCTTGTTGACTAGTGTTCCATTCTATTTAAAGGAGGCCCATCAGTCGCCTAGACATCCATGTCGCCGAGAGTCTTTATGTGTCTTACCGACTGGAAATGAGCTCGCTAGAGAATTCCACATTCGGCATAACATCTCGCCAAAAGGAATCAGGTCTCGACGACAAAGAAGGTTGGCATCGGGGGTTTGCTTAGCTGAGAAGTTTGCTCGGCAGAAGGGGATTCCATCACCAAAAGGTCTCAGCGAGATCTTTATGTCTCACCGATAAGATATTCCTTCAAGGAGACTAGATGCATTTGGCATAACACCTGGCCGACAGCGAGGGTCTTGCCAAAACAAAGCGAGCCCGATGAGAATAAAGAGAATTCGATGAAAGGTCTCGATGACCTGAGGATCTCTCAGCGACATGATGTAAAGTTCAGGGTAAGGTCTCCCTAAAACAAAGGGAGTCTCCCTGACAAGGGTGTGCTTTCCAGAGAAAGGAAAGCTTGCCAAGATGTCTTGGCGAGGGGACTTAGTCTCGCCAACATAAAGCAACGTGACTTCGAAGTAGGGTCTCAGCGAAGGGAGCTTGTCTTCCCGAAATGAAATGGGATCGCCAAAGGGTTATTCCCTCGCCATGAGGTATGACCAACATGTTAAGGTCTCCCCGAAGTGCTCTTGATTCGGAAAAAGGAAGCTTCAGTCGGTATGAAGTCTCATCGAATGAAGGGAGTCTTGGCAACACGAAGTGAATTCGGCATAGGCCCTCGCTGAAAATAGGAGTTCGTTGAGATTTCTAGGCAAAGCGAAGGGAGTCTTGACGAAGGATGGTAGCATCAGCATAAGGTCTCCCTAACCACAGAAATTATTTCCAACTTGAAAGACCTCACCGAAAGATTTAGGGCTCAGAAAAACTTCTCACCGACCTGAAAAGGGTCTCGCTGAAACAAGATTGGGCTCAGGGAGAAATGAAGATATCGCTGTGAGGTATGGGCGATTATGATGAAGTCTTACCGAAAGAAAAAGGAGCTCGAACCCGGAGAAGAAGAGTGAGCTCGGCGAGAAAAGGAGGAGATTGACATGATGTCTCACCGACAGGGTGGACTCTTGTTGATAGGAGCTCTGAGCCAAAAAGAGAGAACATCGCCATGAAGTCTCACCGACCCAGTAGGGTCTCACCGAAAGGAAATAAGCCCAAGGAGAATAAAGTGATATCACCACAAGGTCTTCTCGACTGACAGAGGTCTCACCGACACCTAGGTGTCTTGCCAACAAAAGGGTGCGTTCGATATAGCATCTGGAGCTCGATGAGAGGCCCCGCCGATAGCGAAAAGTCTTGTCGAAAGGGTTTGGAGCTTGGGGGGAAAAAGGTGTCATTGTTGTGATGTCCTAGGGACCTATCAGAGTCTCCCTGAAATGAAGGAGTTCGCCAAGGAATGGGGATTTCGATATGATGTCTCAACGAAAGATTTGTGTCTTGCCGATGGTTTCAAGGATATCGGTATGACTTTTGAAGCTCGATATAAACTCTCATCGATGTTTTCAAGTTGTGTTGATAATTGCAGGAAGGTATAATCGCATCGGGGAGACACGATTAGTGTCTCACCGACATGTGATTCAGTCTAAGTGACCCTTGACCGTCTGGAAATATCATGTGTCATATGATCAACCAATCAAAGTGAGCTAAGGGAGAGTCATGGCAGTCTAACCAGGAAGAAGATTAACAAAATGAAAAGCAACGTGTATCTGTTCTGAGCTCAGGGGAATTCAAAGCAGCTTGCCAAGGGATGCAAAGGTGGACACGAGGAGCACAAGTAAATGCAGTGGTTGCAGAAAGATCTGAAGAAGACCATTCATGGAAGCGACTCTTCACCAACGTGGCCATCAGGGATGCAATTGAACACAGCATTAACTCCATTAAAAGATCTATGGGAGATTTTTTTTGAAGGGAGATATTTTGTAAGCCCTAAGGGGCCGACATCTTTTTGGTATATAGGGCATTTTTTGCCTCTTTGTAAGTAGTTGGAATAATACATTCAAAAGAGTTAGTGATTTTTAGAAATCCTCTCTCATTTGGTGTATGATTTGTAACTCACTTCAATTTTTGGAATATAAAGTACAGAGTTATCTTGGCCACTGTTGATGCTTTAGATTTTCATCACTGTTCTTGCAAAGTGTTGTGCATTTCAGGTTAATGATTAAGTTATCTTGTGAATTCTTTCATTCCTTTATAACTTTATCTGGTGTTTCATGCCTTCCTTTGTAAAAAGCACCATTATATGAATCACAAACTATGTTTACATAATCACACAGATTCTTTTATGTGAAAATATTTTCCTTTATTAAAAAAGTGTGTGCATCAAACCTGCTTGAGATATATATTAATGTGAAGCTCATAGAATTTGATGTGTACCCTTATGATCATTGACAATTTCCAAGTGTAGTCTAAGTATTCCATTGATCTCATCAATTCGGTGTATCACCATAGTGTTAGTTTTGTTTTTATGCACTCCTCCTTTTTCCTTCACAAAGATCGGTAGTTTAGGTGACACCAAATGAAGCCGGCCTTCTCCGGAGGTTCATTTCAACTTCATGTGACCCACAGCCTTAAAATGATCCCATGTTTCTCTGGAAAGCTTAGTTTTCATAACTTTGCATAGGGTGCATTTCTAAGAGACAACAGTTTTGGCACGCTTGGTGGGACCATTTCCACATGATATTGTTGGTTTGGTATGCAACCAGCAAGTTTAGGACTTCACAAAAGTCATTCTGGCATACTTGGCGACTCCACAAAGAGGAAGAACTTCAGAATCAGCATCTTATGTAGTTTATGAGAAGAGTTCAGACAAGGAGTAGCTTAGTTTCTTTTGAATATTTGCAGCTGTCACCACCAAGAAGACAAGGCAAAGCAAGAGAAAGGCGAGAAAAAATAATTATCTATTCTAGAAGAACTAAATCCAATCCTCCATCTGTGGGATCACATAATGTTGTCTCGTCTTTGATTTTATCTAGAGTGCCAGTAAATCCACCTCAACCACCTCCAGTGGCCGCTCTGAGGAATCAACCCTTTGTTTCTTTTAATGGAGGGAGCCCCTTGAATTTGGCACAGCACAATGACATTCCAATGGCAGCCTTGAAGAGTCTGCCAACTTTCACGAGGGAAGACCAAACTACTCCGATTGAACACATGAGAGATGTGGCTTCATTATGCGGAGTCCATCACATAACCCAAGAGGACTTTGCAGTGAGATTACTAGCTGCTTCATTGAAAGGAAGAGTTGTGCAATGGTATAGGGGCTTACCAGTTAGCTCAATTGCAACTTGGGACAAATTTGGAGACAAGCTGCATAAACAATTTTAAGACAGGTCTGATAATCTGTCTTTATTGGAACAATTAACTACAATTAAGAGGGCTCCACAAGAGCAAATGAATGATTTCAATTTCATATTTCAAAGAACCTAGGATAGAATCCCTGCAACGGTGAGACCACCTCCAGAATATGCATTTTTGTACTTCTTGAAGGCTCTTAACAGCGATATAGCTATTATGATACAATCAATGGGGGATGTTTCTCTACCAGACGCATTTGAAATAGCAATTAGAGCTGAAAATAGCCTAATACAAGCTGGTAAACTTGCTCCTAGGCCACCAATGCCTATATTTCCAGAGATTCATGCCAATATCCCTTTGCAGATACCACCTTTTGCACCTTTTCCACCTACTATAACATAAGAAAATGATGTTCCAAGTTCTTCAAATGAGTTGTAGGAAATCAAAATTCTATTGTAGACTTTTGGTAATAAGCTTGTGAGCTTGGAGAAACAGCAATCATATAGCAGGCCTTAACAACAGTAGAATTCAGGTCAGCAACAAGCATATCAAGGTAATAGACAAGCTTACCAAGGCAATTATCAGGGCCCAAGGCAGAATGTGAACACAAGACCTTTTCAAGCCTATGCTCCAGCACCTATTAGTGCAATCAAGGATCTTGTTCCTATTCAAAATAATTTAGCAATAGATTGTGAGTGGTGTTATCCATGTAATCAACCACATAATCAAGGTACATGTTCTAATGGCCTGATCAACCAAGCTCTTATGGTGCAAAATGTTGTAGGTGCGCAAGATTTGCCTAAGGAAGGGTATTCACAACAGCAGGCTCAATTTGCAAATGATTCAACTCTCTTGAATTGGAAGAGAGAAGAATTTTGTAGAGTAAACTAGGATGACACATCTATTGCTGCTAATACTAGAGCCAAGAAGAGGGCTTTGGAGATAGAACAAACAATAAATAAAGACAAAGGAATTACTGGTCCATCAAATCAGCAAGTACCCTGCATCTTGCAACAAGGTCATGACACTAGTAAGGAGCGGCCTTTACATGCTTCATCTGCAGGTCAAGTGCAACCTGACCATGTTGTTGTAAAGACATGGCCAAAGGTAAATATATCTGCACCTTTCAACATTGTTGAAAGTATGAAAAAAATGAATGTTTCAATTTCAATGTGGGATTCTTTAGCAATCCCTGGTCAAATGAATTTGTTACAGTCAGCCTTATCAAACCCAGTTAGTTTGAATTTTCCAAATAAAGTCCTTATAGGCCAAACAAAGTCATTTTTAACCAATGTACTTTTGTATAATACTACACAACAAAGTAATGGTGTCAAGCCCCCTCCCTTCTATGTTTCCTTAATAGTGGGGAATAAATTGGTGCACAATTGCATGGTTGATAGCGGGGCTAGCAATTCGGTAATGCCAAAAAAGATTACTTCAATTGGATGGGACAGTAGTAAACACTATAGGTGTTATTAAAAATTTGCATCTTACGCTACATGCCTGTCCTAATTTTTTAATCCCGCAAGATGTGTTTGTCATAGATTTGCATCCATTTTTTGCTTTATGCCTGTCTAGAGACTTCACAGCTAAAATTGGAGGGTATTTATCTTCAAATTGGTCCCATATGCTTTTTAGGACCAGGTATGGTACTAAGGTAACTATAACTTCTGAGTCCCTTGCCAAGGATCACATTGAGCCTTATGTGCCATCTGTTGTTAATGTTAATTTTGTTGTTTTAGAAAATACTGAACTTGCTTCAGCACGAGAGTTACAAGCTGTGAGTGTACCTGAGGTGCTCCTGAATGAATGGGTAGTTGAGAATGTAATTGATAATCCAAATGAGCTTATTCAAGATGTTGGCCTGGGCAATTATGTATTGCATGAAGCTGGGACAAAAATTCCAAATCTTGAAAGAAGTGTAGAGAGTCAGTTTGAGTAGCAAAATGAATTATGGCAGATATATTTTGATGGTTCTAGAAGCAAAAATGGAGCTAGAGGAGGTGCAATGCTTGTATCTCCGCAGGGTTATAAGTATTATTCTGCATTTCATTTTGCTTTTGCGTGCTCCAATAACACTTCTTAGTATGAGAGCCTTGTTCAAGGTCTTGAGTGGGCAAGGAAGAGAGGAATAACCCGCTTGAAAGTGTATGGGGATAGTGAGTTAATTGTCAATCAAATAAGAGGCCTGAATGTTGCTAAAAATGACACACTAAAGTCTTATAGAAACAAAGTGTGGAATATGATTGAGGAATTTGATGCCTTTAACTTAGTATCTATTCTAATGAACCAGAACAAGCATGTTGATAGGCTTGCAGCCATTGGAGACAAGTTTGATATTCTAGGTGACATTATTGTTATCACCTGAAATTTGCACCCTGTTGAACCTGATGTTCAACACCTCAGTGTAACATGGGAAGACCTCTAAAGATGTTGGTTTCTTGTAAACAGAGATCAACCTTTGGAGAAGGCTGGCTTCCTATGGTATCACCTAACTACTTGATCTTTGTGAGATAAAGGGAGAAAGAATACATAAATTCGAAAAAACTACTCCTATGGTGATACACCAAATTTGTTCAAACATGAACAGCTGATTAGCACACAATTTTCAATCGACTAGTAAAAGCTGATATGCACAACTCAATACTCATATGATATTGCATAAATGTTCTATAAAAAAGCTATGATACACGCAGTCCTAGAAGGATGATAAATTCTCCTCACAACGAAAATCATTTGCATCACTAACATAACCTATAACCTGCAATATACACATCTCCTCTGCTTAAAAGTGCTATTAATGAGACAATTAACAAGGCATAAGAAAAACTCACATGTAAATTTATCATTCATTCAACACACTCAATGAAACAGATAACTGAGAAGGCAGAAGTCGCTTCTTTATTCGATCTCCAAAAGGTGAAACTATACATTCAGTGTCTGTAAATGAGTTACAAAACTCAGTATTTCCCTCTAAGAACTTTACAGAAGTCACAAGAATAGAAGAATATGCAAGTCAGAATTGCCTCTAAAAGAGGAAAAAATGCCATATATACAAGAGAGTGTCGTCCCGCTGCATTAGGGTTTTCAAAAATGAGTCGGTGCCTGGACACGTCGGCTCTAGAAGCGCTTGGAAAGAAGTCAATGAAACATTCAATGCACATCCCCCCTCCATGTTGGCAAGAGATCGCTCCTAGGGATGTCTTTAGATCTTTTACATTCATCGTTATAAACTTACAGCCCTCGAGTCTGCCATTAAGATTTCGTCAGAATCGCCTTGAATGCTCTGCGACATGGTCATTAATGTGGCTCGACTTCTCCAGCTACTATTGTGACTCGCGGCTACCTCCCCTTCGAGAAGCAGCATCAGATTTATTCACTCAACTCAAGCGTCATTACTGACTAATCACCTTTGATCTCATAGTAGAGCAATTTTGGCATGCTCCGTCAATTTCATTCGTAGGGGGGAGTCGAATAGTCAAATTGCTCGTGATTTTCCCTAGCACCTTTTGATTGGTCAAGTTTGTGCCAAGTAGATTCCAAGGCGGTCAAAGGTTGCTTCAGAAGGATCACATGTCGGCTAGACCTTACGTGTTTTGGGGAGACCTCCTAGCGAGCCCCCATCTCTCGGTGAGCACATCCATGTCAGCAAGACACTACCGAGTCGGCAAGATCTCATAGTGATGCGGGATCTTTCTCCCTAGGCTCACTCTATATCAGTCAGACCCTTTCGGGTCAGTGAGACCTCCTGGCGAGCTCATTTCATATCGGGAAAACCTTCTTTGGTTGGTGAGACCTCTCGTCAAGCTTCCTTTTGTCTCCTTTTCCAAGTTCATTTTGCCATCTCTCTGAGCTCCTCATCATTCGGCAAGACACTCGAGTGTCGGTGAGACATTTTACCGAAGGCAGAACGTTACCCCAAGACCCCTCAACTTCGGCAGGAGTTGAATGAAGTCTCCCCGAATGCACTCCATTCTATCGAGCTCTACATTTATTTCGGCAAGACTCTAGCAAGTCGGGAAGACTTCATAGCGAAGTCCACTAGTCATGCCAATACCCGCTTTAGTCGCTGAGACCACACCATGTTGGCAAGACATTACTCCAATGGCTGGAAGCTACACCGATGTATTTTATGTCAGGGAGACCCTCTTTTCCTCAATGAGACCCCCTGGCGATGTTGGATCTTTCTCCCCGAGCTAGTTCCTCTTTGGCAAGACCTCGGTTAGTGGCTGGGACCTTACGCCGAACTCTTCCATTCTGCCCAAGCTCTCCTTCATTAGCCGAGACATGGCCATGTCAGCAAGACCTTTCACCGACAGCTGGAAACTACACCGATGTCAAATGTCGGGGACACCTCCGCCGAGCTCATTACTGTCACCAAAACATTCCCGGGTCACCGAGACCTCTTGGCGAGCTCAAATTGCCACGCCGAAGACTTCAACATAAAGCGTTGTCGGTGAGACATGTTAGTTTCGCTAAGACATCACATCAAGCTCTTGTGTTACCCCGAAGTGTTGCAATCAGTGTGACTTTCTCATATCGGTAAGATTTCTTACCGACAATGTTTCTTCTGGTGAGGGTTTCCCCAATGACTTTAAACCAACTGCTATCGGTGAGACTTTAAATCTTCGCTGGGACCTTTCTCCGAAGGAGATCTTCATGCTGATGGGGAACTCTTAGTCGCCGAAACAATGATTTTGTCCTGCTGACAAGTACCTGCATATGAATTCCACTCGTCGTGACATTCCTGGGGTCTTGCCGATAGGCAACACAGAAGCGTATTTAACCAAAATGCATTATGGTTTGGGGATACCTTGATAATCTCATGCCGATAAGATGCCAATGTGAAACATTCAGACTTGATGGAATCCCTACTAGTCGGTAAGACATCTGGAAGGTCTTGCCAACTTTCTCCTTAACTCCTTCAAAACTTGTGGGGTAGGGCCAAGACAAAACCGGAACCGGAACCGGAACCAAAATTGGACCTAAAATTTCCCCGAAGTTTCAAGTTTGGATTCCATTCTGATCCCACCCCTGAAAAAACATGAGGGATGAAGGAAAAAAGAAAAACCCAAGGGGAAACCAAGGAGGAGACATCCCTCAATCACAGGCCATAAAGAAAAGAAAGAAGAATGAGTGGGACCGGGGTCGGAACCGGAACAGAAATTGGAACTTTGGAAAAGTTCCAAGTTTGGTTTCGGTCCGACTCTGCCTCCAACAAAAACAAAGAAAAAAGGGGCCCAACAAAGAAAGAAACGACAAAAACGGGGTCGAAATTGGATCAGAAACAAGAATCGGAACCTTGGAAAAGTTCCAAGTTCGGGTTCTGACCTGGTTCCGCCCCTGGAAGAACAAGGAAAAGATAAGAAGAAAGAAAAAAGAAAAGAGGGAAAGACAGAGCAAAAATAAAAATGAAAACCCACCACTAAACTGAAGACCTGCACGCTAGGCTCAATCCTCTTGGGAGCCACATTTAATCCACGTGCCGAATTTTTTAAACATCATTTTCCCCTACATCTACACAAGAAGGAAACAAGTTAGAAAAATGTGATCCCTATGCAAGTGTTCCTCCATTTGGTCTTCGAGAATCTCTGAAAGCATGGGTTACCCTGCCTGATTGAGCCCATAGGTGAAAAATGGGTAACATTTCTGGCGACCTTTGCTAGATGTTTGTCTGCTAAACATGGAACCAGTAGCCTAGGCCTATCCATTGGGCATGGAGTCATGGGAAAACTTAGAAACAGACTTGGAGCAACCTTGTGTATGGCTGTAACTCATGTGAGACTCATAGAACATAGTAGGCCGCTGAAAACTTATTGAAAATAGGAAAAAACTGAAGTGAAACTATTTACCGTGCTAGGACAACACTTAGGGAATGAAACAACAATTAAGCTAAAGTGCAAAAACACTTTGTGAAAACATAAAACCTAACCTAATATATACAATGGACGAACCTCATCAAACTTCAAAGCAAGGCTTGAGGTGTATCCCATTGACTGGGATAGGAAGCATTTCACCCTCAGTTGTGGCTAGTTGGTAAGCATTGTGTTATTTGCAATCTTGGATAACAAATGGACCCGACCACATGTTGTCAAACTTGGTGTGATGGTCTAGCCTGCTTTTTAGAACATCCCACTTGAGCACAAGATCTCCCATCATGAAATCTCTTGATCTAGTTCTCTTATCAAATTTTATCTTAGTCAGGGTTTGCTGACGTTCCATGTTCTTCATAGCTTTGTTTCTAGCTTCTTCCAACTCCATCAGCTAAGTATATCTTAAGGAAAATGAGTCGGTATGCTCAAACAAGACTAGCTGACTTGAAATGTCCAAAGCGGGCAACTCAATAGAGATAGGTAATTTTGCTTCTCTACCGTACACCAATATGTAAGGCGAGTTCTCAATCACCCTCTTAGGGGTAATTCTGTCTACCCAAAGAGTAGTTGTTAGCTTGGTATGCCAATCCCTCTTATTGCTTTGAAGTGTCCTTTTGATAATGTTAATCAAATTTTTATTAGTGGCCTCTGCAAGTCTGTTGCCCTGAGGATAATAGTTGGAGCTTGTGTTCAAGTAAATGCCATTCTTTAATGCCCAATCAGTAATCTTCAAACCAACAAATGTCAGGGCATTGTCAGAAATTATAGAATCTGGGACTCCAAATCTGCAAACAATGTTTTCATAAAAATTCAACACTGTTGTTTCATTAGCTTCTTTCAGAGGCAAATCTTATGTCCATCATGTAAATTAATCCATGGTTGTGATAATCCAAATCCTGAATGAAGGCATTGAAATTCCTTAAATGATCCTCGGTTGTGATTGCATTACTTCCTGTAAACTTGGGTACTAAACCTCTCCAACTACTATCCATGGGATAAGGGTATAATTGAAACCCTGCTAGATCAAACTGTCTAATCATGGTTGTATATTGATAAGGAGGAGGATTAGGTGGGTGTTGATATTGGTACATAGGGTTATTGTAATGCATATTTTTTTGTGGCATGACGCTGGCTAGGAGGTGGATAATTATTTGCATGTTGAGTGGGAATATAAGGTGGGTGATTTGGCTGTCTATGTTGATTCCCAATTTGATGGTGAGGAATCCTTGGTGGTTCAAAATACGCAGCACCATGATTACCCTATATATGGGGTGGTACATATTTTTGGGGAAAACCAGATGTGTGACGAATGTTCTGAGCTTTCTGCAGTTTAAATTCTCTCATTGCTTGAATCATTTGGGCCTTTTCTTGCTCTTCCCTTTCCTTTCTCTGAGATTCATACTGTGCCCTGACTTCCTCATAACTTAAAGATTCATAATCTTCTTGATGAATTTCCTGATTAGCAGGTCCATTCTGATTACCTCCCATTTTTTAGTCATATTCATATTGAATCCTGAGTCATTCAGCTTTGAGTCCAGCTTCAAACTCAACCTATTTCTGAGGGTTGTAAAAAGTATTTTTCTGAACTTCTGGGGTACAAGGCTCTTCAGAGGAATTATCTTTCCATGTGTTGAAACAATTCTCACCAAAAGGTATTGATGATTTATCTTTATTTGTGAAGCACATGTCCTCACTTTTCCCCTTACCCTTGTTAGCCTTATCATCTTTATGTGCCCACTTACTATTGCTAGGAGGAGCTCCAGAATGTCCTTCCCTAAATTGATACCTTCTTCCATTCATATTGCAATGTTTAATCAGAGTCGCCACTCACTTTCTTGAAAGTGAGAAAAAGATGAATTGTTACTTGTTATCCCCAGCGGAGTCTGTATACAGGACTTTTGACTCTATGATTAAGGTGCAGTTTCCTTGTTATCCCCAGCAGAGTCGCCAATTTGTTAGCTCTCAAAAACGCAGGCTGAATGCCTCAAGATGTTGTCAATCTCTTGATACGCTTTAGGGTAATAGACAAGGTCAAATGAATTAAACCTTCTATTCTTCAGGTGCTACCAGACCTAGGTGGGTGTACCTATCTGAGTAGTGCAGACTTATCTTATGATTATCCTTTTGAAATTCTTTGTCCACAATGGCAGATGACAGTGAACAAAATGAAACCAAACCTAATAGCAATTTGCATATCTAAATCCTAAAATACTTAATTAACAGATATAAAGAAGTTGAATGAATTCAAATGATGAAATTGCAGAGACCAGTGCCTTGTTGGGTATGCGGAGTCAAACGAAACAAAAGTGGGTAACTTATTCTAGCAGAAAATCAAATTGCAGGCATATGATATGTTCATAACTTGTATAAACAATGCAAGATTATGACTACTGAGCTCTTCTTTAATAATCCAAATGAATCTTCTTGATTACTATGATCAATGAAAAGGATTTAATCCCTACTTGAGAGAACCAGTTAATTAATCACATAAATGTGCAGCAAATGTGCACAGATAAACTGAAAGTAAACTTGTTATTCCAATTTAAACAACCAGAAAAAATCAAATTGGAGACAGCTTCAGCAATACTTTCCAATAAGCTTAACAGACAATTGATACTAAAATAACCTGTCACACCAGCTAAATTTCATTGAAACCACCATTAAAAAAAACATGCACCATGGTCTCAAGAATGAGAACTTTATTCTACCGTGCCCATTCCTACTCTACTGTATTTTTCTAATCTAAAATCTTCTTCCCCTTCTATTACAATTGGGGTGTATATTTATACACCAGCAATCCGAAAACAAAATATGTTGAGATCACATGTCGGCCAGAATCCATATCGATCAATCGTTACAATCGAGCCCAGTCATGTCGGCCCAGCACTTTGAAATTATGTTTAAATCTCCAACCAATCGCCAAGACAGGCCTGAAGGTATGCCGAAGGCAAAATACGCTTATCGCTCCCTGCCAGTGTTCCCCTGCATCGCATTCGTCGTGACCAAGCATATCTCTTGCCGATGAAATCCTTTCATTTTGTTCATAGTCTCTATAACTCAACAGTATCGGAGAGACATCATGTAGACTTTATCCTGTTTCACCGAAAATCATCATTTACCCTAGGTCACCGTAGCATCTTTCTTGTTACACCGAGGTCAAAGGATATTCTTCTGATTCTTTAAGCTTTGTTGTGACCACACAACATCGGTGAGACTCAATAGTGAATTAACTAAGTTCCACCGAAAGCCTCGAGCCACAATATATCACCAATTCACAAACGATTTTACACCGACATAAAACACATGCCTCATGTTTGTCGTTGTAGCCCATCACACTCGGGGAGACGTCATATAGAGATTCCATGCTATACCGAGAACCTTTATTCACCTGTATCGATGTAACTCTATGATATCAGGGGGACCCTATGTCGAACGCTTTAAGTTTCACCGAAGGTCATCCCGCCTGCCTCCATCGCCAAAACAAGAGTGAACTCTCGCCGAAAGTCACTTGGAGGAAACCTTTGCATTGTCGGTGAGACAAATAAATCTCACCTAGACCTCCTACCACAAACACATGCCTTTGCTGATAGAGTCCACACATGTTTCATCAGTGAGACCCCGCTGCATTCATCAAGACCTACTCTGAATCCAACATAGTCTCATCGAAAGCAAATTCAAAGAGAAACCATGTGTAAGGTCAGAGAGACTGAAGGTCACTCGCCAAGACCTTACACCGATAGCCTCATCTCCCACCGAGTTTCCCCTTCACCTGCCGATCGGTGTGACAAAATGATATCGCCAAGAGCCCGTACCGATACCACCAAGCTCTTGCCAAAGACCTCCATATGCACAAGTCGGGGAGAGGGACTGAGTTCGATAAGACACTACCCCAAAAGCCATAACATATGTTAATAAACATCTCCAGGGTTTCCAAAATAACATGGATGCAATGTCGATAACCGCCAAAAGAAAAATGCCAGTCACCACAACAAAGAACATGTCACGCCGATACACCTAAAACAAAAGATTTTAGCAAAAAAAACACAATTGAGTTAGGGAGACCCAAACCAACTCATGCCAATATGGACCAAAGTGTGGAAAATGTAGACATGGATGAATTCTATGGGGCAATAAGGGAAAAATATAGATGAAAAATGCATATTGTAGGACCAAATCAAGAAATTTATGAGTGAAGTCATATGTAAAATTATCAGATTTTACAGTATCAACAATGGCTCCATCCGGGGATGAATGAGAGTAAGATCATTGCAAGGATCTAGATTCTTTAGGTGAGTAGACCAGACCAAACACAAAATGAGCCAGAAGCATAATGGAAGTGGACCAAAAGCATGATGCAAAATGAATGAAAGATGGAGGTGAATGCAAAATGGAAGTACACCAAAACCCTAAACTACTGTGCATGGAAAATAAATTTAGAGAGGACACATAAGAGTTGTCCATGCACTAGCAACCCTCAATCCTCTATTTTTTCAATTTCACCTTTCCTGAGCTGTTACAATCTAAAACTCAAACAAAGCCTTTCCCCTTTCAAATACCTGGTTTTGTTTTGAGTTCATCATATTTCTCTTGAAGACACAAATGCAATCCTTCCTATCACTGAAAGTTTTTAAAGAATCACTATGCTAAGCTTGGACCAACTTCCCAACAATATTCAGTAGTTTATATTCTCGATCATCAGATAAAATGTTATCTTCAAAATACAAAATATATGCACATGAAATACAACATTCCTCATTTTCTTTCTCACTGTTATGTATTATGAAACATTCTTCCAGCTGTATAAAAATTTCACAATCATAGTGCTTGTTTTGAAAAACAAAAAACTCTATCATATCATTGTTGTTTGAGGAAAACAAGTCAGAAACCTTATGCACCTTTTTAGTATCTCTATTCGGAGACAACACTGGATCATGACTCAAATCTTCAATATTAAGCATATGTGAACCAATCAAATCTGGAATACTATCATCCTTGGTATGCAAACAATTGTCTTCTTCACATGTATTAGAAATTTCAAGATCACATACCTCATCTTGAATAGAAACAGACTTTTGATAAATACCAAAAGTATCACCATCACTCCAAGAAATACACAGGGAGTCATAAGAATCTTTACACCAAGATTTTTCACTATCAAAACAAAAGTAAGTTGAAGACAAAACTTCAAGATCGTCATGTGCACACCCAATGTATTCATAAGTAAACCAATCTGCAATCTACTCACTGACAAGTGAACAAGTCTATATTTTCATCACTACAATTATACTCCTCGCTTTTGTCATCATCAAACAGAAATCCAATACCATCAGAGAATGGGAAATTAGAAACATCATCAATGTAGTTATTTATTCCATCATTTTGCTTGTCTAAAATTATTTCCTCCTTTTCATAGAATGGATTTGAAAATATCTAAAACTTACTCATTGACACACCTTGGCAAAAAATCATCTGATCATCGTTTAACTCTTCATCATACAACGAGTTTGAAAAAATTTGGAAATCACTTTCAAATGTACAAACCTCTTCTTCATCAGATGTATCTTCATAACTTTCAATTGTAGCCAGAGGTATTGTATACTTACTATCTAATGAATCATTATCTCCCATTTCCTCTTCATCCAAATCCTCATGAGGAGTAGAAGGAGCCCTTGACTGTAGATCAAAATCCTCAGGTTCATCATCAGAATCAGAACAAACACTGGATTCCTCACAACATGCACTGCTTTCCCTGTCACAATCTGTTATGCAAGATAAACCTCTTGTACCTTCACCTTTCTCATGCAGGCAATCATAGGAATCATTCTTGTTTGCATATGTCTTATCTTCCATTGGATGCATCATCTGATCAATTTCTCTATACTCATCAGAAATATAGCTATTGGATTCAACATATAGTATTCTCATACCTTATTCCTCGGGACAACGCCTGGCTCACAATTCCTTGTGTCTCCTTTTGATCAACAATAGTTAGTATCTCTATCTCTTCTTCAGTAAGTCTCTTCATATTGTATTGAGCGGGCACCTCAACCAAACGTGGCTTAGTATAATATTCATCAGAATCATAAAAGATCTGTCGTTCAGCCATATGGACATTGTACTTCTGATTTGAAACATCATATTCATAACCTTCATCCTTCAAAGGTGAGTTCCTTTCCACAACATGGTGAAAGGTATTTGAAGTTAAATAAACTTTGTGATCCTCTTCATTGTTTTCCATCAACATTCCCTCCTCCTGTATTCTTTGGGCTACAACACAATGATCTGGGGAATGTGGCTTATCACAAAAATCATAAAAGTAATTGTTACTTACCATATAGGTTCCTTTCTTGCTCAATGGATCAAAAGCTCCCTCGCTTCCAGGCCTAGCTGTTATAGGTTTGTTGTCCCTCCAATCTGTATTATAAGGCATGTTATGCAACCTCGGCCTTTCGTTCCTGTATGTGTTGCTTTACTGAGAAACCCTAGGAATATCTCTTTTATTGATTATCCCATCAGCCTTTCTGTTATTCTCAATTGTTAATGCTATCTTTTGTGCTTCAGCTAAGTCCCTTGGGAACTTGTTTCTCAACTCATACCCTGTTTTAGGGTTGAATGCATTCAGGTAAACACTTAATGCTACAGAGTCTGGTAACTTTGATCTAGGAGGTATTTGTTCTGCAATTTATTGAATCTTCTGTTAAAATCAAAGACTGAATTGTTCTGACCTTTCTGAATTCGCATTAGTTCATGGAGAGCAGCGTCTGGTGCACTCAAATTCCCAAATTGTTCAAGGAATTGATCCTGAAATATTTGGAGAGAATAAATAGAAGCTGTTGCCAGGCTATTGAACTAATCCCTAGCTTCTTCAATAAGGGACATCATGAATAATCTCATATGCAAATCTTCATAAGGTACATCCAAATCCTGAATGAAGGCATTGAAATTCCTTAAATGATCCTCGACTGTGATTGCATTACTTCCTGTAAACTTGGGTACTAAACCTCTCCAACTACTATCCATGGGATAAGGGTATAATTGAAACCCTGCTAGATCAAACTGTCTAATCATGGTTGTATATTGATAAGGAGGAGGATTAGGTGGGTGTTGATATTGGTACATAGGGTTATTGTAATGCATATTTTTTTGTGGCACATGATGTTGACCAGGAGGTGGATAATTATTTGCATGTTGAGTGGGAATATAAGGTGGGTGATTTGGCTGTCTATGTTGATTCCCAATTTGATGGTGAGGAATCCTTGGTGGTTCAAAATACGCAGCACCATGATTACCCTATCTATGGGGTGGTACATATTTTGGGGGAAAACCAGATGTGTGAGGAATGTTCTGAGCTTTCTGCAGTTTAAATTCTCTCATTGCTTGAATCATTTGGGCCTTTTCTTGCTCTTCCCTTTCCTTTCTCTGAGATTCATACTGTGCCCTGACTTCCTCATAACTTAAAGATTCATAATCTTCTTGATGAATTTCCTGATTAGCAAGTCCATTCTGATTACCTCCCATTTTTTAGTCATATTCATATTGAATCTTGAGTCATTCAGCTTTGAGTCCAGCTTCAAACTCAGCCTGTTTCTGAGGGTTGTAAAAAGGATTTTTTTGATCTTCCGGGGTACAAGGCTCTTCAGAGGAATTATCTTTCCATGTGTTGAAACAATTCTCACCAAAAGGTATTGATGATTTATCTTTATTTGTGAAGCACATGTCCTCACTTTTCCCCTTACCCTTGTTAGCCTTATCATCTTTATGTGCCCACTTACTATTGCTAGGAGGAGCTCCAGAATGTCCTCCCCTAAATTGATACCTTCTTCCATTCATATTGCAATGTTTAATCAGAGTCGCCACTCACTTTCTTGAAAGTGAGAAAAAGATGAATTGTTACTTGTTATCCCCAGTGGAGTCTGTATACAGGACTTTTGACTCTATGATTAAGGTGCAGTTTCCTTGTTATCCCCAGCAGAGTCACCAATTTGTTAGCTCTCAAAAACACAGGCTGAATGCCTCAAGATGTTGTCAATCTCTTGATACGCTTTAGGGTAACAGACAAGGTCAAATGAATTAAACCTTCTACTCTTCAGGTGCTGCCAGACCCAGGTGGGTGTACCTATCTGAGTAGTGCAGACTTATCTTATGATTATCCTTTTGAAATGCTTTGTCCACAATGGCAGATGACAGTGAACAAAATGAAACCAAACCTAATAGCAATTTGCATATCTAAATCTTAAAATACTTAATTAATAGATATAAAGAAGTTGAATGAATTCAAATGATGAAATTGCAGAGACCAGTGCCTTGTTGGGTATGTGGAGTCAAACGAAACAAAAGTGGGTAACTTATTCTAGCAGAAAATCAAATTGCAGGCATATGATATGTTCATAACTTGTATAAACAATGCAAGATTATGACTACTGAGCTCTTCTTTAATAATCCAAATGAATCTTCTTGATTACTGTGATCAATGAAAAGGATTTAATCCCTACTTGAGAGAACCAGTTAATTAATCACATAAATGCAGCAAATGTGCACATATAAACTGAAAGTAAACTTGTTATTCCAATTTAAACAACCAAAAAAAATCAAATTGGAGACAGCTTCAGCAATACTTTCCAATAAGCTTAACAAACAATTGATACTAAAATAACCTGTCACACCAGCTGAACTTCATTGAAACCACCATTAAAAAAAACATGCACCATGGTCTCCAGAATGAGAACTTTATTGTACCGTGCCCATTCCTACTCTACTGTATTTTTCTAATCTAAAATCTTCTCCCCCTTCTATTACAATTGGGGTGTATATTTATACACCAACAATCCAAAAACAAAATATGTTGAGATCACATGTCAGCCAGAATCCATATTGATCAACCGTTACAATCGGGCCTAGTCATGTCGGCCCAGCACTTTGAAATTATGTTTAAATCGCCAACCAATCGCCTAGACAGGCCTGAAGGTATGTCGAAGGCAAAATAACGGCGATCGTTCCCTGCTAGTGTTCCCTTGCATCGCATTCGCCGTGACCAAGCATATCTCTCGCCAATGAAATCCTTTCGTTTTGTTCATAGTCACTATAACTCAACAGTATCGAAGAGACCTCATGTAGACTTTATCTTGTTTCACCGAAAGTCATCATTTACCTTGGGTCACCGTAGCACCTTGCTTGTTACACCGAGGTCAAAGGATATTCTTTTTATTCTTTAAGCTTCGCTGTGACCACACAACATCGGTGAGACTCAATAGTGAATTAACTAAGTTCCACCGAAAGCCTCGAGCCACAATATATCGCCAAGTCACAAACAATTTTACACCAATAGAAAACACCTGCCTCATGTTTGTCGATGTAGCCCATCACACTCAGGGAGACGTCATATAGAGATTTCATGCTATATTGAGAACCTTTATTCACCCGTATCGCTGTAACTCTGTGATATCAGGGGGACCCTATGTCGAACGCTTTAAGTTTCACCGAAGGTCATCCTGCCAGCCTCCATCGCCAAAACAAGAGTGAACTCTCGCTGAAAGTCACTTGGAGGAAAGCTTTGCATTGTCGGTGAGACAAATAAAACTTGCCCAGACCTCCTACCGCAAACACATACCTTTGCCGATAGAGTCCACACATGTTTCATCGGTGAGACCTCGCTGCATTCATCAAGACCTACTTTGAATCCAACATAGTCTCACCGAAAGCAAATTCAAAGAGAAACCATGTGTAAGGTCAGGGAGACCGAAGGTCACTCGCCAAAACCTTACAACAATGGCCTCATCTCCCACCGAGCTGCCCCTTCACCTGCCGGTCGGTGTGACAAAATGATATCGCCAAGAGCCCGCACCGATACCGCCAAGCTCTTGCCGAAGACCTCCATATGCACAAGTCGGGGAGACGAACTGAGTTCGATAAGACACTGCCCCGAAAGCCATAACATATGCCGATAAACATTTCCACGGTCGCTAAAATAACATGGATGCAATGCCGATAACCGCCAACAGACAAATGCCAATCGCCACAACAAAGAACATGTCACACCGATACACCTGAAACAAAAGATTTTAGCAGAAAAAACACAATTGAGTCAGGGAGACCCAAACAACTCATGTCGATATGGACCAAAGTGTGGAAAATGTAGAAATGGACGAATTCTATGGGGCAATAAGGGAAAAATATAGATGAAAAATGCATATTGTAAGACCAAATCAAGAAATTTATGAGTGAAGTCATGTAAAATTATCAGATTTTACAGTTCCAACAGAATGCATTAGTCATTTTTAGTTGTCTACAAAACTAAATTCTCTTCATTAATTAATTAAATCAAATTTAAGTAATTCCTATCACTAGTTATGCCCATGTGCCAGTAGGGCCCGATTGTCTAAGCCCAAATGGCTAGATATGGCACATGGGCAATGTCTCATTCCTAAGTTATGAGGGGTGCAAAAGTGGTCGCACACTGGCTAGAAATTAAATGCTTCTCTAAAACAAGCGGCTAAGATAATCAAATCATGATCCTCCGTCATTGGTTTGTGACATCACGCCAAGGGAATTACAATGGATTTGACATGTAGGGGTGGCAAGCTACGGCCTAGAGATCGCACCTGCAGACAACAAGATTTACAAGTACAAAAACATGCAAAGTTTAATTGCCACCTTTAGGGAGTCATATAGGGTTCAGGGTGGTTGCACTAAATATTGTTCAGAATGTTTAGACTAGTTGCTTGTGTGTAATTAGGGGAGAGGGCCCAATAGTCGTGCAGGGTCCAATAGTCGCGCACCCAATCTTAAATATAATACCCAATAGTCATTTATATAATGTCCAATAGTTGTGATTTGACTACCCATAATTAAACAAAATGTATGCTTTTGATCTAAAAAGCAACCAATCATGTGATACCACATCAGCGCTCAACTACTCATGATGAAATGCCGCGAAATTGGTCTCTTTCACTGTTTTAAGGCTGGTGCGCCGGCAGCATCGCGCAGTGTCAGCATCATATTTGATGATGTGGCCTTGAAACCTTAGTTATAAGCAGAGAACTTGCCAAGTAAGCTGCTGTAAAAAATTGGGAGTGATTTGAAATTTTGACGTAGGATAATTAGAAGCGCGAAGTTAGGGTGCACGACTACTGGGCCCTCTCCCCTACTCGACACCCCGTTAAATTTGACATGGCGGTTGGCATTCTGATCATGCAAGAATGGATACTCCTGTGAGGTTGCGATGCTCCAAGAAACAAT
Source organism: Sequoia sempervirens (assembly GCA_007258455.2). Classification (NCBI taxonomy): domain Eukaryota; kingdom Viridiplantae; phylum Streptophyta; class Pinopsida; order Cupressales; family Cupressaceae; genus Sequoia; species Sequoia sempervirens. The sequence continues at coordinate 29,912 of VDFB02209830.1, forward strand.
CACCATTTTTGGGCTTCATTTCTGACCAGCGCTTGAAGATTTGTCTCAACAAAGATATCCTATGCCTTGAGGTTGTAAGGATGGTAATTGGAAAGGTGTTTTGTTTCTCGGCCAACAGAACCCGAGCAAATTCAAGCGTCTCCTCTTGTTTTCTGGCCTCGCTTTTGGACTTGAACATCCCTAAGGTTTGTTGTTTGTTGCTATTGCGACTAGTATTCAAGGCAGCCATTCTGGTTGATGGCTTAGATGTGGTCACTGTTGTTGAACTGGATGTTGGAACCCCCTGGCTAGACGACATCGACAAAATGTTTCACCTCAGGGTGGCAGTGGAACGACAACCCTATCTGCTAAACATGGGAGGTGGTTTAGCTAGGCACAGGCGAGGCAACAGTCGGTTACAATTTCCTTTGTCGCAGGTTGGGACTAAACGAGGTTGAGGGCATTCAATGGTGCAAAGACTTCGCTGCAATTCTGGAGGAGGGAAGGTTCTATGAAGATGGTGATTGACTGTAATTTTGCTCTTTGGTTGGGTGTCAGGCTTGTTCATCCATCTGTTTTTTTGGGGAGCTTATGTTGGGTTGGTCGTCAAGTTTGGGTGGTAAATTTTGTCATTTGGGGTGAATTGTAACTCTCCTTTCTTACCCAGATTTTTGGGTTTCTAT
>VDFB02209831.1:0-11034 GCA_007258455.2 Sequoia sempervirens
ATTCTGGTCTCTCATCTTCAGCTAATGATGCAACAAAGAGGGTCATCCTGGGATCTTCTGCAGTTGATAGGTTATCCTCTATTGTGTCTTCGACAAGCATAGCCGATTTCTCCTGTTGCATGGGGAGAAAGTCCAGTCCTCCATCTTTGGGCACCTCAGAGAGGTTTTCACCCATGGATACGTCCTTTATTTTGACTATTTTATCGTCAAAAGGTGCCTTTCGGTTTTCACCTAGAGACATTTCCTTTTTTACTTTACTCTTATTTTTACTTTTGCGACCAGAGGACGGAACAGTCTCGCCGAAGTATGTCGTGTAGTCTAAATCAATGGAAAATCCTAATTTGTGGTCCCCATTGGGTATGCCCTCTCGTAATCCCATAAATTCAGCAATTGCCTCATCATTCTGAAATGTGTCCAGGGCTGGTGGTCCTTGTTGGTCCCAATCGACTAGCTTAGGATAAACTAAGGAAATGCCATCGTCGATGTTGGTGAATTGGGGTGAGGATGTAGACAGCATGTAGACGTATTCAGTGATGTTGTAGATGAAAGTTATCATCATCAACTCGACATCGAGGACTCTATCAATATTCTCCTTCACTAGTGTCATATTCATTGTCAAAATAAGGGGTGAAGGTTTTAGAGCCCTGGTTGTCAATGTCGTCTGATACTTCAGATGGATTGGACTGAAGGGGTTCAGATGATGGGTGTTGTACGTCATGGGAAGTGGTAATGGGACTTTGACTATTTGCTGCCTGTTCAATTTTGAATGTTTTCCAAAACCGTTGTTCAGAGGTCAGTTCCCCTAGTTCGACAAACAAATCATCAAGACAACAGTCACTTAGGGATCGTTCTGAGCCAAATTCCCACTCTTGGGAGTCAGTTTCAGTGAGGGTTTCCTTAGTGGTCTCGACACTTTTCAAAGCATGTACTCGCTCACTCGAAAGTCCAATGATACATCGATCGTCATTGTCGGGTGATCCAAACCCTAATCCAAGATACTTCAAAATTTGAAAAGTTTCTATGGGTTCCCTTCGACCAGTTTTATTTCTTCCTAGGCCACTTTGCTTTTCATAAGTAACTAAAGTGTTTAAGGTTCAGATTAGATCAATCAAATCAATATTAAAGCCAAAAACCCAAAGACCTATCAAGTACAAAAGAATTTAAACAATAAACAGTTATACCTATAAATCGAGTTCTCCATGATTACCTCCATAGTACCTTCTTGCTTGCTGGTTGATGTTTTGCCCTCAGATTCATCGTGTGAGCAATCTACAAATGTCTAAGTCCTACACCAAGCTTTGAAGGATTTGCATAAAATGTCTAAAGCCTATGCCTAAGTGCCTATGATTGACAATGTCTATGCCTAAACAATGCTAAGACTTGATTAAATAAAAGACAATAAATGCTATGGAAAGCCTACGAGTGCAAGTGCAAAATTGTATAAAGTGAATGCGTGTAATGTGTGTAATCGAAAAGTGAGAGGAAAATGGCATTTTATAGAAAATGCCATTTTGAATGGATGGGTGACATTAATTCATGACTAAGGCCTAAAATGAGAGGTCCAGATTAAATCTAAGAATCCCTAATTAGGGTTAGGAAAAATTCATTAATCGAACAATCAAAATAATATCTCAGATAATTAGATCAATGGTGGAGAATAAATGGGATAAATTAATTAGAAAATAAAGATTTTCAAAAATCAAGAAGATAAAGACTGCCTAATTTGTGAGATTCAAAAAATCAAGAAGATAAGAGTTGGACTGAAGATCAGGGAAATCAAGAATCTGCTTGATTACTTGATTTTTGGAAGATTAGTTACTAATTTGAATTAAATTAATTCAAAATATGGATTTTTAATGAGACAATAAATAATCTTTTTCAGATTATTTACCAAAATGGACTGATAGTTAAGATTGTGATGACATTTTAAATAATTTCATTTATTTAAAATGAGAGGAATATTAATTTAGGCAATTAAATAATTAAATTTAATTATTTAATTTAGGCGATAAGATTAATTAATTAAATAAATTAATCAATTTATTTAATTAAGACAGTTAGTGACATATTAAATAAATAAATAAAACTTATTTATTTAATAATCAGGAAGAAATATATGGCGAGGGCAATTAAATAAGTTAAGAAATTTATTTAATTAAGGGAAGACTTAGACAATTAATGGCATATTTAATAAATAAATAAAATTTATTTATTTAATAATCATGAAGAATAAAAGGACATGAATTAATTAAATAATTATGAATTATTTAATCAATAGTCGAATGTGGACCAAGGACATAATTAAATGTCATAATTATGTTAGGACAAAAGTGGTAAAAATGAAGCTTAGAGGGCCTAGGTCAAGTGTCTACAATAGACCTACATGTAAATATAGACAAATTGTTGAGCATAAGCAATGTGAACTAAATTTTTTGAACTGAACATTCTCTCAAATCAAATATACCTTGAAAATATATTGATCTACATGAACTACCATGGATGTTTTGATCTGAATTGCTTGAAATATATCTTTGTTCTCTATAAAACCTACATTTTTACATAACAATTAAGTTTTATGCAGAATTTTAATGTAATTTTAATCCAACTAATAGAAATAACAAGAAACTAAATAAGATGAACAATATGATACCTGTCACATACAAAAAAGATCTGCTACTCAAGTGTGCCTGAAGGGTCATCTCTTACCTTCAGAGTATCCAGTATTACTTCATGATCGACAATACTAATTGTCCATAGTTCCTTTGTTCTTGGTTTGGCATGATTTCTCAATAACTTAACATTTGTTTCTATAACAAGGTGCAAACACATGAGAATGGTTTTATGTTTCTCATAGTCTTCAAATGTAGGTATGCCATTCTTTCTGATCATATACGTTCACAAACAAGTTACAACAACAATAACTAAACCTATAGGATACATGAACCCATCATCATTTGCCATTGGTTGTGTTAGCTTCTTCTTTCCCTATACATATCATGCCAACCAATAGTTCAATCCCTCTTCATTCCCATGCAGTGCAACAACTTCATAGACATGTCCTGGTTGTACAAGATCTGAAAGATGATCATAGTCAAGTGAACTTTCCGTTTCATCTTCTAAAGAGAATTGTGCTATAGATAAAGGAGTTAGATACTGTGGAATCCATTTACCTACCCACTCACTTGACTTGCATTGATCCCAATCACACTGAATATAATTCTGACAAAAGCAAGCCAACTCTCGTGTCTATATGGTCCATGCAATTTCATCTAAGCTTCAAAATGAATGCATCTTTGAAGATCCTCTGAATTTTTGACATTCCAATTTCTCTCCCACTGTTCCCTCATCAACCAACCAAAAGAACCTACACACTTCTAAATCAAGTGTCCCTCCTCATGACAATGCATAATTACACCAATTAACAATAGAATGTGCATCTTTGAATGTTGTATCACCTCCAATGTTCATTTGTTCCTTAACTAGAGCTCTCTTCACACATGCACCTACTCCATCATGCTCGCCTTTTCCATGCCCAACTTCAAAAAGCTCCAAATATGAGGTACACTCCTCTATACATGCATTCTACTCAACTAATGAAAGACACAAGCATTCTTGAATTGTCCCATGTAGTTATTTGACCAAATGAGATGTCGACCCATTGGAATATCTTTTTCACACAAAAACTCAAATTTTTTTTCAAAACAATGTTGCACAAACTTTGACGAATGAGATATATCATCACTCATGTAAAAATGGTCACCCCTAATTATCTTCTTGTCCGCTTTTGTACTATCAAGGGCATTCTATATGTAATGTGGACAAAAATAGAATTTTGAAGAGAATTGTAATATTGAGATTGTACCTCATTTTATGGTTGCAATGTGTAATTTTTGTACAAAATTGACCACTAATATAATACTACCAATTGGGAAAGAGTCCTTACACATCCTAAATTATTGATCCAACCACTAGGACTTGTGGCTATGCCTTGCATACTTGTGAAAAATATTTTTCTTAAAATAAAAAATAATATAAGCAATTTAATTACCTCTCTTGTAAGCAAATCACATCTAAAACCTCCACCTCTTCTCTTCAAACTATATTTCACTGTCTCAAATATATTTTTCTCAACAATTTTGTTAGCAAAATCATGTTCACTTCCCTCATGAAAAAATGTTACAAAATTTGACAAACCATCACATTGCAAATACTTCTCATTTAAACAATCATTTCTATACAAAAAGAAACCATCACCTCTAACACATAAAAATAAATCTAACAAGTCCTTAGATGACTTTGGAAGTTACATTGCACCACACTCCAACATTTTGTTAGTATGCATAGTAGAATGAATATAGCATAATAGTTAGGGCAAGTGAGTGAATGAGAGAGAGCTATCTAGGTAGGGTGGGAGGGATAGATGGAGGGAGAGACCAAAGAGATACAAAGAGAGGGGAGTGAGAGAGATTCATCTAGGTAGGGTGGGAGGGATAGATGGAGGGAGATACCAAAGAGATAAAGAGAGGGGAGTGAGAAAGAGTTATCTAGGTAGGGTAGGTCTCTCTCTCTCTCTTAGGTCTCTCCCTCCCTCTATCCCTCCCTTTCTCTATCTATCTATCCCTCCCTCTATCCCTTCGTTCCTCTCTCTCTATCCCTCATTTCCTCCCTCTCTCTCTTAGGATGCTCCCTCCCTCTATCCCTCTAACCCCCTTTCTCTTAGGTCTCTCCCTCCCACCCTAACTAGATAAATCCCTCTCTCTCTCTCACAATTATCTCCCTCACTCTATCACTCCCATCTCCTCTCTCTCTCAAGTCTCTCCCTCCCTCTATCCATCCCATCCCCTCTCTCTCACTCCCCCCTCTCTCTCCATCCCTCTGTCCCTCCCTCTATCCCTCCATCCCTATGTCCCTTCATCCCTCTCTTTTTGTCTGTCCCTTCCTCCCTCCCTCCCTCCCTCTCTCTTCCTCCCTCCTTCCCTCCCTCCCTCTCTCTCTCTCCCTTCCACCCCCCTCTCTCTCTTAGGTCTCTCAATCCCTCCCTCCATTCGTCCCTCCATCTCTCTTTCTCTTTTTCATATATCCCTCCCTCTATCCATCCATACCTCTCTCTATCCCTCCTTTCCTCCCTCTCTCTCTTAGGATGCTCCCTCCCTCTATCCCTCCAACCCCCCCTCTCTCAGGTCTCTCACTCAAATCCTCTAGCAAAACACTTGTATATATAAAGTCTACAATGCCTCATATATAAGTTTCCTCAAATTAGTTTGTACCAACATTAGAAAAACCCACTCTTGCAATCTCGGCTTCACACAAGTTGCATTTATTGTTGTTTTAATGTCTTTTCAAATCAACTTTTTAAACGTTTTAAGTTGTTTTTCTACCTCATTTCATTTTTCATTCATCTTTCTTCACCTTTTGCGAGTTCCTTTTGAGTTTGCTAGTTCATTTGTGCTTGCATCGTGTTAGAGGTTGGCCGTTTTCGATTAAGGTTTTCATCGAGTTTTTCCTCGTTTCTTTCTAGGTATGTTTTAACTTGTTGCCTCTGTTTATTTTGATATCATTTATTAGATTTTTAGAGTTCTCATTTAAATTGCATATCATTGTTTTTAAAACAATTTTTATTTATGTTTAAATTTAATTTTTTAGTTTATTGATTTACTTTACATATCAGCCCATAACCCTATCAACAACTTTTTTTTCTTTGCTTTCGTGCTAGTTCGTCCCTTTTAGGATTTTTTTTTCAAGTGTTCTCTTGTTCTAAAACCTACCATGTGTATTCATTTGTTTGGGCACCATGCTTTTTGCATACATAGTGGATGATTATACCCATGTTTGCACACATCGTAATCCATTTATTTCAAGAGTTTCTCTTGGTGTAAATACAGTGCAAACTTATCATTTCAAGTTGAAATCGATATTTTCACCTGACTGAACAAACTTTGATCTTTGTTTTTCATGTTGAATCGGTAAAGATTACATAAAAAACTAAAACTCGATTGCTAAAGTTTAAATGTATGTTGTATTAGCAATTTTTACAAAATATATATACATGAGTTTCATCGATACTATCAGGTCGGGGTTTTTCCTTGACCCCACAAAAAGACAAGCTCAAGATGACCTAATTTGCAAGCATAAAATAAAAACCCACACTTGTAAGTGAACATTCTTTTACTCTTGTAGGGTCAAGGTTTTTCCCTGACCTTACAATAACTTAATGAGCCTTTTGTAATCACGCTAATTTCTCGTGCACATACAAAGTGAAGTCTTACATTTGATATTGTATGATTGGGGAACTTCCCTGACCCTATAAATAATTCAATGACATTTGTATTATCGACCTTTTTGTTGAACATACAAAATGTTTTAAGTTTCCAAGTAACTTGTATAATCGGTAATTTTTGTTGAATGTACAAATAAATAAACACTATCAACTTGTATAGTCAGGGAAAAGTCTCGACTCTACATCAAAATTGTTATACCCCATTTATAGGTTGGGGTTTTTTCTTGACCTGAAAACAAATACAAAGGTTCACTTGTATAATCGTTAAAACTTAATGATTTAACAAAGAACTAAAATGATTACCCCAGATTGCAATATCAATAATTTTTGCCACCTTAGCAATTACAAAGGCCTACCCACTTGCAATGTCGTTAATTTTTAATGAATTTGCAACTTTTTACAAAGAAAATTTCCACTTGCAATCTCACCAATTTTTAGCACATATGCACATTTTGCAAAAAATTCCCTAACAGTAGAAATTTTCCTACTTTGCTAAGTTAACCCATTGCACTCCATTTTTTGGGCACATCACGCTCAAATCGTAGTTTTCATGCAATCACTATGTTTTTTCCTTTGCTACAATTTCCAAATGTGCAAATGTTTTCCTAACATTTCTAAAATGTTGATCTTATTATGTAGTTTATTGTGCACATTTCCCAAGATTTTTTTCGCATCTCCACTCTTGCAAAGACATTTTTTTTCCAATGTCAAATCCATATCAAAGTAAGGGGAAAGTCATGAAATATTTGTATCAAGGAATCTTTTTGGCTATTGTAGTTTCATCCAATGTCAATGATATTAGGGATACAAAATTCAGGCATGTTGACATGTCTGAGTTTATTGAGAGGACTAAGAAACAACCCTTGGATAATGGAATGGGATCAATTGTTTAGAGTAACATACATATTGTGGCCTCATTTCTAGTAGTTGCTTAGAATCCCGAGTTTGTAATTAAGGTTGTTTCTCATTACAACAAAGATGAGATGGAAGTTTGCGATTCAAATGGGAATGTTGTGATGGAATTAGATTTTGAATTCTTTGAAAAGGCATTCTTGTGCCCAAGTTTTGAAATATATGTAGAGATTTCCAAAGAATCTGTATAGGAAAAGTATGATAAAGATTCTAATTCTACCAAAAGGATGATCAACACTAAATGGTTTAAGGCCCCTAGACTAGGTGTCACAAGGTGGCCTAAAATTCCTCCTCGTTGTGATTTCATAGAAGAGGTAAATGAACTCATTACTCTTCTAAGTAGGGTACATGGTTTACCCACTTCATCCACCTTTGAGGACTAAATGTGCTTGTACATCAAGATTATTTTGAAAGGGAAACAACATATATTTTGGGGTGAAGAAATCAACAATTATCTCCATGAACAAACCCAAGTGCTTACAATGCACAAGTTCTATATGATTTCATATTTGGTCTATGCTGCAGTGACAATGAGAAATTTTCTAGGCCTAACCATTGAGGGAGATTGAAAGGTAACACCAGTCTACAACTGTTTCCCATAGATTACCCTTAAAGGAAGTATCAATCATTTTAGAAGGGTAAACAATGCATTCTTTTCTCCACTCATGTGTGATTTTGATCCAAAATTGGAAAAAAAGAGTTTCTAATGAAGCTAGAAGGTGGTCAATAAATATGGTTGTATTTATCTTCAATTTCCAACTTTTACTTATCAAAGAGTTGGATGTTTTTCTAGTTATCCATATATGCTTACTTGTTATCCTAGCGATAAGATTGTTGTGATGGAATTATGTAGGCAAATCATTGTAGTGAATAGTAAAAAAATATAATCCAATAAACTTGGATTTAAATTCCCATTGACAATTGACAGATACTCTATTCAGACTTCACACAAGATTAAGGTTGTGCAATTAGAAATGCAACACGTAACAATAAAATTGTGCAAAGCAAGACTTGATTTTGATTACAAAGATATAAAGGACTGAATCAAAATGGCTAATTCATATGTACATAAAATTGAGGATATATGGGATGACATCAAGAAAAATCATGAAATTAGGAAAATGAACTATTGCAGATTTACTCTAGACCAGATAAAGGAATTGGATCTAGCTGATATTCCTGAAGACATGGAGGATGATGATAACATTTTGGATCCTGCTTCTGAAAGAAATAATATTGAAAGCTCACATTTTTCTCCCATTTCATGGTCCCAGAAAGAGGTAATCTCAATTTGAGAGAGATTTGAACCCATTCTATCTAACACTAATGTTTGGTTAGAAGAAAGAGGAATAGAGTTGAAATATTTTTTCACTAGATCAAAAGATGAGAGACAAGGTCAAACATGTAAGAAGCCTGAATTGAGGACCAAGAAAAAAAATGATGCTCCAAGCTCCAACATACCTTCAAAGCCTAAGATCAAGTTTATGGTCAAGGGAAGCAAGAAGAAGAGTGAGAAATCTATAGAGGGGCTATCTACTGAAGTACAAGAGGAGCCTATATAGGAAGAGGGGAAAGTTGAGGAAGAAAGATATGAGGAATTATAATTATCTCTTCACAAGAACATCCTCGAGGATCCTCTTGTTTCCTCTACTCCAATTTTCTATGTTGTATCTACTCCCACTCCTCCTCCTATAACCTCACCTGTATCTAGTGTTCCTATTAATGTTCCTCCTTTAGTTACAAGTGTTGTTTCTCTTGTTGTGTTAATTCATTTTGTGCATTCATCCCCTATCTTAGGGTCACAATTTGGAAGTCTAAAAAAGGGGTTAGATAATGTGTCTAGTTCTACCATGTCATTACCAATATTGTCTTCACCATCTTTTGACCTTACGTCACATTCAAATTTAGAGTAGTTCATGAATGAATCTATTCAAGTGTCTAGTGCTTAAATTCCAAATTTTGTTTTGACTAACACTCCTCCCATTGTGACTACCACTTTTGTGAGTGCAACAGCCATATCACATACAATGACTACACATCCTGAAGAAAGCTCACCAATCCCACCTTAGTTGTAATCATGATAAATGCTGAAGAGGAGAAAAGAAGCCGTCTCTCTAGATGAGTTTGAATTTGTACACCTTACATCTGCTAAAAAAAAACCAAGAAGAAAGAAAAGACTCTCTCGAGGATGTTGTTCGATAAAGAGGGTAATAAGTATGTAGAGGTAGCTCAATCTCCCCTTGACAAAACTTATGAAGAAGTGGATATCATAGACTACTCTATCACAAGGGTTGAATTAGTCAAGGTAACTCATGAGAGTGCAAAGGCAAATGTTCAATCTGCTTTGGACTCTCATAGATATGTTTTACAAGGAGAAGAAGATGAAGGATCACTATAAGGTGAAGATAGAATAACTTATAGTTGTGCTACAAAAGATTACCTAATATTCTGAATCTATTGAGCCTGAGGAAATTGTAGCCAGTGTTGAAAATCCTATCATTCAAAAGGTAGAAATGGTGCACACTAGGGGAAAAGTGGTTGGTGAATTTCTTGATTAGATGATTGTCTTGTGAATAAAACTTTTGAAGTTGGCCATGGAAAAGCTTGGAAAAATGGAAGACAAAATGGCAAGGCTGGATGGAATCGTTAATACTCTTTCTCAAGAGAAAGAAGATGTGGAAAATAAAAGGCAATAATGGATGAAAATGAAAAAGCTAAAGATAGACACTTTAGTGGAAGTTGGGATCATTCTTGACAAAGATGTTTATGTAGAAGTGAATGAAACTATGCTTCATAAAGAAACCACCATCATTGATCTACTCAATGAATTGCAAGCTGCTCATGAGGTTGGCAAAGAAAATGATATGCAACTTATCCATAAGATTGAAGAACTTCAGTGCAAGCTACAAGATGATGATCAAAATTTTCTTTCACCAGACATAGTTTTCAAAGAGTTCACCAACATGATTCTAAGGGAGTTCGAAGATCAGGCATTCTCAGTGCCTTAGATGGACAAACTCCTGGATATTCAGTTAATTTTGGACAACTTAAAAGTGGTCATGGGAAGGAATGAAAAGAACTATAACACCATAAGAGATTCAATAACAAGAGTTCGTGGAATTTTCAAGCATACTTTAGGACCATATGATAATGAAGTGTGAGAAATCTTAAAGAAGCACATTGATTTTTTCATGAAGAACGGTGGAGAAGGCTAAATCTGCCTTGTATTAGTTTTTAGTATTTCCACTTTTTGTAATTAGTCGAAGACAATTTACATGTCATTTGTCATTTTCAAAATTTTAAATACATGTAACAACAATGAATTCCTCCAATAATTTTGGACTCCAATGTTGAATAATTCAATTTAGTTAGATTTTTCCTAAATTATCTCTTTTGCTCTTATTTATAAATATGAGAGTTTTTTTGTAATTTTAACCTTTAATCTTATGCAACAAAGTGCTGTGCAAATTGTGACTCAACTTTGAGACTTTGTGTTCAAATTGCAAGATCAATTCCAATTAATAAAGAAGGCTAATTTTGATATCAAACTTTGTGTTGAATGAAATTTGTATGAGTGAGGATGTTCTTATGTCATTCTTGTTGATTTCTCTTGTGTTGATTGGATAAGTGGTGTTTTGTTTATTACGATTGGAGGAATTTCAAGATAAGTTATATAAACTTTGTGTTATATTGTTTACTTAAAATTGTGTGTGTTGAAAGAATTTCTTGGTGGAGAATTATTAAGACTTTGAGCTTGTAGTTATTCACTTCGGGAATTGATGGTATTATCAGTTCACAGACTTTGTGCTCTAACTGGTGATACAATTATTTTAAAATCTTTCTGG
>VDFB02209832.1:0-10490 GCA_007258455.2 Sequoia sempervirens
TTTCCATAAGGCATTGTTGATTGTTGTTCTCTAGTTTTGGCTATATTGTTTCATTTTTGATAAGGTACTGTTGAAAAAAGAATTTGTCCACGTGTGGGGTTATTTTATTTTTTTGCATGGGTTTGTCATTGTGAATTAGTATTCATTTGTATACCAAATGTGTACATAGTTGATTGACTTGGGATATAAATATATATATTAGAACATATATACATGTATACATGTATATATGAGGGATAGCGTTAATGTTGTTTATTGACATACATACATATATATATATATATATATGTATACATGTGCATATATAAATGAGTATATTTATAGCCCTTTAATGTTAAGATGGGGTAACCTGATATATACATGTGTGTATAACCACGTTTTCATAATCATTTGATATCGAATGGATTACTTGATTATCATATTGCTATATAATGTATATGCTAATACAGTCATAAGCTTTATTGCTTATCGGAGAAGTGTACATATATAAGTATGTGTGTATGAATACATGCGCATATTATTATTTACAGAATATGATAAAAAGAGCTATACATTCGAATATAGAATGGGTATGTATTATTAGGATAAGACTATATATGTATATATATAATCGATAGGGTTATTGTGTGAAAGATAACTTTCTTGCATTTATTTACATATCAATATATTCAATGTATTCAAATTTGTTGATATAGGATAAGTATGCATATATATGTTAGTATATATACATATAAATATTTATAAATATAGCATTGATGCTATATGGTGATATATATATATGTACGTATGTATGTATATCTATTTATGTATAAGTATTACATAATTATATATATTTATATATGGTGATTTCATTTGGTAATATAGCACATACATATGCACATAGAACAGTGTATGTGAAACGCTATGGTTGGATACTTATATAAAATGCATCCAAGCCATATTCATTACGTTGTCTCAACACGTGGAGTGGACTTTGTCAATCAAAGCTATGGTGTAGCCCATGATGAGGTTAATCTTTCCAAATTAAACCACTACTGAATTTGACTCCATTTTCCGATGAACATTCGTCAGTCTTTCGACCAACATTTGTTGGAAAATCAACGAATTGACGAAAAAAATTCATTGCTATTTTTTCGTCAAAATTTCGATGACAAATTAAATGTAAAAATAATGGCACAGATTCATCGGTCGTTGACATCATAAAATGACTCAGATGTTTGTCGGAATATCGACAAAAACTTTGTGTATCCACCGACGAATTACAACCAAAATGCAATTGCAATGGCTCTTCTGAAGCGTCGAAACAACCACAGAAGTTCATCGTCACTTCGACGAAATGGGAAAGGAGTTATGACAAAGTCTTCATCGCAGCTAAGCAACTTCATCAAACCTTTTCTGTGATTCGTCGATGGGCTTCATCGAAATTGTGATGAAATGGGAAAGGAGTTACAATGAAGCCTTCATCGTAGCTAAGCAACTTCGTCAGACCTTTTCTGTGATTCGTCAGTGGCCTTTGTCGAAATTGTGATGAAATGGGCAAGGAGTTACAACGAAGCCTTCGTCACAGCTATAGCAACTTCATTGAATCTTTTCGGTGATTTGTCAGATCTTTTCGGTGATTTGTTGATGGGTTTCATCGAAATTGCGACGAAACAATGCAATTTTAAAAATATATATTTTTGTTGAAATGTACCATCGTGGAGCGATGACCACCAAAGCCAACCCATTGATGAGAGATCAATCATCAACATAGGATAGAAAACTCACTCTAATAGTCCATGTCTTGCCAATGACTTCCATCGGCAAGATAGATCCAATGTCACACCGATCTGACCTCTTCAGGAGTTTTGAACACTGCTAGTTATCAGCAAGACATTCTGAGGGTCTCGTCGATTAAACAAGTGTCTAAGGGAAAGTAAACAAATGGAACCTATTAATTTTCTTATTTTTGGGTTCTTTAAATCATAGAATAGATACCATCTTCTTATATATAATGTACTTATATTCATATTTGAATTCGAGACCAATTATCATTGCACATTCCATTTTACTTGCACAGAGTATTCTATAAGTAATATATTGATAATGCCAAATGATTTATGGTGTTGTATAACTCTACCTATCATCACAGTTCTGTTGTTCCCCCCTAGAGAATCTTGCAAAGACAAGTTTACAATAAAGTCAAATAATATGAAAAGACTTACTTCCATACAAATTAAATGATTATTCTCACAATGGCAGTTGTCTAATTACAACAACAATTCCATGAAATGTTATCCATGCTTCATGAGAGATGATTGATCATACATAAAAACTACAAGATGTATAGAAAAAGCATTACACTTGAGAAAAAACAAGGGCTAACAAGGGAAGGAGTTAAAAAATGTTTGGATTGAAGAGAAAATGTGTAGGGAAAATGTTGGCTTGATGTCGAGAAAACGAGCTTAGTAGAACATATTCTTGACTAATCAAACTCTTGAAAACTTTTAAAGTCATCTGCTACATACATGAGACATGTAATGAACTTCCAATATCTCCTATCTTTTTCATTAATGGAGAGGTAGGTAAAGGAGAAATAATTATAATTGTAACACTATTCATAGTCCAGTAAATTATGTTCGTAATTTGTGTTCAATGGACCTCGGTTTTATCATTATACTACCCATCTAATACCATATTTTAATCCAGGTTTCAACTATCTCAGATCTAAAGAAGCACCTTTAATTAACCATTTAAAGTACTATAAAATAAGGTAAGACTTTTACTTGAGAAAGATTGGGTACACTTGTAGGATTAAAGTTCTCGCAATCATCAGGATTTATTGGCACACAGACACAACCTGCAACATATGAAGTAATGGATGATGATAAAAGTTAATTAGATAGTCCTTAATATGTGACTGGTTTGCAAATTGATTGGTAGAAAATAAGGTTACAAACATATCTACATGAAAAATTATGAGGACAATCTACTGTAATCATCAAAATAGATGAAAAGTGCAAAGGAAAGAGTTGAGCTACATCTCTAGAGCCTAAAAAAAACACATGCAAGAAACATAAAAAAAAGAACAAACTAGTTTTTGGATGAATACAAAATGGTGCCTTTAGCAAGTGATTCATATGCTTTCACACCTGACACAGGACATTAAGAAGATTTTAGTCTTCCTCTGTAAAATTAACTACTTACAGAATAAACCTAGAAACCAATATTATATACCTCCATGTCTAGCTAGGGGTAGGTATAAGAAAAAAAAATTCTTCAATGCAATGCCAAAAATATCAATGTGTGTGTAGGTTTGTATTACTCAAAATATCATTTCACTGCCTAAGGAAAAATACCAAAGTGATGTTTTAAATTTCAATCTTCACATAGGCTCCTTATTGCTACACATGCATATACAAGCATTATTCGAGCTCTAAACTATTCAAATATTAAAGTTTAGTAGCTATAAGATGGAAATTTTGTTTTAAAGACATGACCCATCATCTTTACATATCTTTATTCACTCCACAAGAGCTTCAAATATTTTTTTTGTAAATAGAGACAAAAATGTGAATTATTTATGACAAGAGAAATCTTAGGGGGGTGGGGGCAGAGAGAATGCTTGAATGTATAGCAAAGTATAACATTTTGATCATTATAACAATGAAATGAATCCTAAGTTTGAAGCATTAATATCATTTACAACATTTATGATCAAGAATGAATATAAGTAGGGAAAATTTTGCATACCTGCAAATGGTACAAAATTTCATTGTTAAGTGGAAGCCTCCCATCAACAACAAGATCCAAATATCTGTTTATCTATCTCAATCGAGCCTCTAAACCCTTTAGAGCTATCAATTTTTCCACTAACCTGTTATGCACAAAAGTCAAATTTTAGAGTTATGTCACCACTAAAAATAGAAGAAACGGAGCTTTGAAACCATATCCACACACAACACAATGTGGTATTCATACAAAGCCATACAAACAAACTAAACTCAGAACATTGGAATGGAAACAACTTCAAATTATGATGCAGAGCATGGATTCAGGGAATAAAGAATCATTTTTCTGCCACCATAGTGAAAAGTTAGCACTTTCTTTCATCTTTGCATATTGGTTTGATGCTTCAAATGATGCATTTCTTATATTGAAAAGTGCATTACCTTATTAAGCTTCTCTTTGTTTTGAGTATGGTTTAATATTCTCTACTTAACAAGGCCAACCACGTGACGGTGGAAGCTTATTTGGCCCCTCCCCCCCCCACATCACTCTCCATTCCCCGCCAACCAATCATATAACATTAATCATTCATTCATCCATTAATAACATATAACATTCATTCATTAACATATAACATTCATTAATTAACATATTAGCGTTCGTTTCGTTGGCATGTAATAATTCGTTCCAGCAGTTTTTGCATGTTATCAAAATATGGTTGTCATGATATGATTACAATCACTTCTTTTTTTAAAAGCTAAAAATATGAAGTGGAGTATCATTTTCTAAATCATCTGCCCCTTTAGTTGTTTTTCCTCTACTTTCGTTATCTTAGTAATAAGCTAGTCATGCATGCAGAAGTGAGCATGCGCAAGGGGGTCATTTCTTCTGTAACGAAATGTTAAAGCCCGATATGTTTTATTATTATTGTTACAAAGTATTTCATTAATTAAAAAGAACATTTAGTGGACCTGCTTTACGATGGGTCCACATCATGTTCACGAACTTTTGTTATAGACTCATGCTCAACATGCTAAGCACCTCTAAATCTTAGATGCATTTGAAACCACGAGAAAGGTTACATTAATTAATACACTAATTGAAATTAAATATGTTTGAAGAACATGGTGGTCCTCTTTACCTGATAGGTTTATCATGTTCCTGATCTTCTCTAACTTTGATCATGCTCCTTACGTGATCCACGCTCTACATGCTCCTAAAGTGAAACCGCGAAAGGTTACATTAATTAGTACACCAATTGCAAGTAAATATGTTTAAAAGAACATTAGAGTGGTCCTCTTTACTTGATGGGGCCACATCATGTTCCTGATCTTCTCTAGCCTGATCATGCTCAACATGTTGATCACGCTCTACATGCTCTAAAGTATTAGGATGCACACCATGACCTTCATCTGCACGTTGTGCTCCACCCTCACTAGGCCACATTCCAATGTCATGTGCAGTATTATCATTGCTTGAATTTTTTAAAACAAAATGAGCGTAATTGCTTTATCGGTGAGAAATTAATGTTAGATAGATTGCACAAGTATTCAATTTTAAATAAACTTTATTAGGGTTTGCTTTACGCATGTCGGATCACGATTGGAAGATTGTTTGCCGGGTTAGGGAGCTCTTAGGCGTTACGACCCCGCGACTCCGCCAGCCTTGTTTGGAGGAGGCGATCTTCCGGGTCATCATGCGGTGGGAACTCTGTTGATTCAGGGGGCCCTACGTTTTTGCGCCAAGATCATGATTTGCTTCTATGGTGTGATAAAACCAAAATTGTTTTCAATTTATTATTTGGATGCAACTCATTTCATTTATTGATACCCACAATTAGTGTGGCTAATTTCGCCATAACCACCAGAGCCAAGTTTGTGCTGCCCATGTTTTCTAGTCTTGCCTTTGTTGCCTTTGATGTGTTGGGTAGGCTATGAAAAGTTTGAAATACGTTAGGTTATGTAAAAAGAAAGAGTAATCGGTATATAATTACATTGTTGATAGTATCACATACCTTCCTTGGCCGGTGAGATTGTGCTTTCGGCACTGTGCAGCCTTCTCCTTTCCATCGACACGAGGTTCTTTACACTCCCTCCTCACCGGAATCATGGGAGGGCCTTCGTACTTTTGTTCTTCTCTAAATGTGACCTATATTGGTCCCTCACATACTTAGATAGGTACCAGCTTTCTTAAGGACCTTGGATTTGGAGTTGAATGTTTTATCATCGAAGAGCACAACTAAACAGTTAATGAGGTCATCTTTTAAATCTTGATTTTTGGCATTCCACCATGTACGTATGGTGGGCCCGAAGAGCTCTAATGTAGTATCACTTAGATGTTTATAAAAAACATCATTTCCTGCAAAATGATCATGGGATCAATAGTCTAAAAAGAGCGATAAGTAAATTTCAATTGGATTATATATAATAATAATTAAAACATTTTAAAGTACCTGGGACCTTCTCTATCTTTATGGGAAGGAAATCCTCGGTCACCACAAATGTGACCGGCAATGTTCTCGTACTAGTAATACGGGAAGATCTAGGAAATGCTACTAAAATATCACCAGTGTTAGTGGCCTCTGCATCCCCAAGTACATGTCCTAATGCATGTTCTGGCATGTGTTCCCCAAAGGGTGCACTAATAGATGCTTATATGGTATGTGTTGTCAATATTTTAGACGACAATATAGGCACGGATGATGGGGTCAGATGATGTGATGTATGCATAGGAAGATCAGGATGGACACTTGTACCAACCCCTACTCCTCAGGAAGCACTTGCAGTACCCTGATCATGGCCAGGAGCATCATGAGGATGCAAAAAATTCTGTAAAAATAACACATATTTTAGTTCATGACATAAAAGAGTACAAAATATAAAACCATTAATGAACTTATGTTATAATTAAACACCTCATGATAGCTTAATTACAAGTTTTGTTATCTCTCAGTCAATATTTTAACCCTCTCTCTTATCTCGTCTATTTGAGGCACTATGAATAACAACTTAAAGGATTTCTTCATTGCATTTTTTTGGGTCTTCCTTATCATACTCGAGAGAGGTTTTCAGCCAGCAATGTCATCATCACATAATATTGGTAGCTCCCTGGATGCTCGCTCTTGCTTGGTGCCTTTCCCCGATCGGTGAGCAGCAAAGATGTTAAAAATATTATCGAAATTAACCCAATAAACTTATCAAAACAACATAATAAAACATTTTGTATACATCTGAATTTGGCCGAATTACAATGAGGTAAAACCTATCGATTAGAAGCACCTGAAGATAAATCATGATCTATGCTTTGGCTCAAAGCCTTCTCCATATGATCAATGTCCCACTGTGACAAAAATTAAATATAAAAAAACATTACTGAAGTGAAACCAATAGACTTACGAAAAAAAACATAAGAATAAAATGGTATATTGGAGTCATTAATTGGAGGTTGGGTAAAATGGTACATAGTACGTACCACCCCCATAGTAACTATTTTTTTAACTAAGTGATTCAAATTGTAATCGATTAGCAACTCTTCCCCTGCAGTTATTGATTTTATCGCACATACGAATACACAATTTCCCTCACGCGCCTCAAATATGCAATTGGGTTGCTTATTTGTTGACCTAGGTCATGTACTATTTATAAACCCTGCAATATTCCCTGATGCTTTTGGCCTTCTATCAATGTACATAGCCACTCCTTTATTTTGATCCTTATCTTTTAGTTGTATATAATTTGCTAACAGTGCACACCTATGCATACTTTGTGTATATCAAACTAGTTGCATCCAATCTTTGTAACTATAACAAGGTCTGACATACTCCATCAATTCAATAACTTTGTCGTAACAGACCTTTATGTCGTCCATGTAAAATAGGCCCAAACAATGTAATGACAATGGTGTTATGCGATGTATCCTCTTGTTGACACAAAAATTAGTGTTTATTGGAGGAAGTTCCTTGGGTACCCATTGTTTCCATAGATGTTTGTACCTCAAGGGCACCTCAACATCGCCTATGCTCTCATCATCATAAGAACATGACCTCCCTTCAGCAAGAAAAAATTCCATGTGTTTACAGAATTTTCTTCTAATCTTTTGACCTCTAGTTGATCTCCCTCTTTTAGACATACTACATGTCTCACTTTCCTCTTCTCTTCTTGAATTTCCCTCACTCGAGGAAGACAGGTCTGAAAAATACCTATTTGGTGGTACCTGCACTCATAAGGATGTTGGATGAAGTTCTTTTCATGGTGATGTGATCCTAAAAAGGTGACATTATGATTAATCTATCATTTTCATCCTTCTAGAATTTACGAGTTATAAAGATGAAAATCAAGTCTTGATAGATTGCAATTTATTGTTACTACCGTCCAAATGTGTCCATCACAAATCAAATCTACTTAATGTTTTAACTCCTAAACTTTGTAACAAGTGTTAAATGTGACTATAGTCCACCAGTTACACAACCAAGGCCTCAAATGTATTCTCTAATTGTAATCAAAGGACTTTTACTCTTCATTCAAGTAAATAAACTTGAAGGGAAACACCACCAAGTGGTTTATTGGACACCTACATGACTAAAATGGCAGAAAATTTTGTTGTTTTATATGTGGTAGTTAGCAGGGAGAATTATTATTACCCGGGCTTTGGTTAAGTCATCATAAGTTTATGCTTTGGCAATAATTTTTTTTAAGTCATATCAAATCTTCCTATGTCTAATTTCTAGGATATTTTTGGTATTTTTTAAGGTAGGATGATTGATGAAAGAGCCCAAAGACTAGCCTTTCTCCATGGTATCCAGGTACACATAGCAGCGGTCTTCTCTTATACGGTTGGACATGATTTAAAGAACTTAGCTAGGAATTATTCATTTAACCTAAGATTTTCTCATAATGCCATCATTGGAAAAGTATGATCAAATTCTTCTATTATGAAGAATTGGTCTATGTGCCTCTAGTAATCACTATAAATGTTTGTAAGGATAAAATGACTAATTGCATCAGGTAGGAGAGAATCAACTTTGATTTCTTCAAAGATTATATTCCTCTATTCATAATTTTTAAGGGTTGTGTGGTGAGGAGGTTATCACTACCAAGAAGTTAGGAGACCTTTCCTTGTAATCTTTTATAATTTTTATTATTCTTATTTATTTTACACTTACATTTACAAATACACATACATATGCATTTACTATTTTCATTTATTTCTCATGTAGTTTAATAGTTTGATCGATTTCATATTATATGTGTTGAAGACTTTAGAATTTCAATTACATTAATTTATGGATATATTGTATCTATAACACTACAAAACCATATGCTCTTTGCATTTACACTTGCATTTAGAAATACACATTTATATACATAGATATAGATTTCTTTAATGATATGTTGCATTTATTGTTCTAGGAGAGCATCCGGTAATTGCATTTACATTTAAATTTGAAAATACATATACATACATATACATACATACACACACACATATATATGTGTGTGTGTGTGTGTGTGTGTGTATATCGTTATATTAGGTGTTCAGAAACAACCCATTAGGTCTACACATGGATAAAAATTCATAAAATCAGATCCCCCATACATATTTTGTTGAAACCTAGGCTTGAACCTCTCATTTCACATGCTTTTCTTCACAAAACTATTGAGGATAGCAGTTATACCTTCTTTATTTCTCATCCTACACCCTATTCATGCATCCTACAATTACAACAGTATCAATGGGGCCTCTTACACAAGCTACAGTAATCACAAAAAGTGTAAGAGCCGCTTTATATCATGTTTGGACTACAAAACCCTCAAAAACAGGGTAACTCAGATTATGATTTTTTGGTGAGTTGTATGGACAAAATCATTAGCACCAGCTCATTCTTGGAATCTTTTGAAAATGAAGCGAATCAGGTGGTAGTTAATTACAAACCTTATAGTTTCAAGGTGAATGAGGTGATCAATTTTCATTGGTCAACTAATGAAGAGTACCATAAATGGGTAAATGTATATTTAACTAAGGAAGAGTGAAAATGAGTAGGCTGCTAACGGTTGACAAATTAGTTGTTGCAATTACAACAGATTCCAGTTTTGTTTTTTGGTGATAGTCTAGGCGCAAAATTCTTGAAGTTTTTTGTTGTTGCATCAACCATTCTCAGCGGGCATGATGAATAAGAAGATTCTCTAGGGAGATTGTTGTTGTAACAAATTTTTGGAATATCACAAGGAGGTCCAAATTGTTGGTGACATGTGTGCTTTCTGGCCCGATGCTTGTTTTCTCCTTCTTTTTCTATAAGAAGGATTTCAAGGCCAGAAGTACGGGTTAGCAAGTTAGATATTTTTGGTCGAGTCTAGATGAATTTGCAAATAAAATTGTAAACTCTGATGGTTTTAGGGAAAATGCAATTTAGGTTTTGAGTCATTCTATAGTAGGTTTTGAATTCATGGGGATTTGATGTTTTATGACAGTACTAGCATTTGAATTGATATGAATAATTCGAACTCATGTCTCTCCATTGTACAAGCATATCTGAATTTTGAATAAAATGATCAAGGGTTGTTTCATTCATCTCACAGTTGTGGTGTGTATGATTCTTGTTTTAGCTTTAATTCAAGGAATTAATTAAAATGCTTGAATGGGATTGTAGGTGGATATGTTTTGTATAAGGATTTTATAAGTAGTATTGGGTTACAATACATATTGATGAGATTGTAAAGCAATGTTATCAAGAATCTTATATGTTATTTGTTAAATCTATCATAAACCCTTAGATGCTTATAAAT
>VDFB02209833.1:0-19124 GCA_007258455.2 Sequoia sempervirens
TTCCTTTTTGTAAACAGTTCTAAATATACACTCTAAAGAGTTAGTGATTTCTATCAATCCTTTCTTGACTAAATGTATGTTTTTGTATCTCAATTGAAATCTGGAATGCAAAATAGAGTTCACCTTGGAAACAAGTACTAATGCTCTTACCACTCTCATTTCTATATGTTAGCTTATGTATGTATTTCTTTAACAGTGTTTTCCTAAATCTGTATTCATACCACAAAGCTGTGAAGTTTGTTCCTTCCTTCTTGAGATATGTATGTAGATCAAACCTATCAAGAGTGATGCATAAGTCTAATGGGGGTTATGTTGAGTAAGTAAAACAACTGTAGTCTAGTTTCCCCAATGTGTTTGCATCTTGTTTTCATTTCCTGATTTCTTATCAACTTCGGTGTATCACCATAGGAATAGTTGATTATAGTTTCATTTTGTATGCACTTTTCTCACTTTACCTTACACAAAGACCATTGGTTCAGGTGATACCCAAAGGAATCCGGCCTTCTCCGGAGGTTGACCTCTACTTACAAGAAACCCACATCTTTGGAGGTCTTCCAATGTTACACTGAGGTGTTGAACATCAGGTTCAACAAGGATGCAATTTCAGGTGATAACAGTTCTAGCACACCCAGTGGGACAAAAATTAAGATTGAACTGCTAGTTTGGTATGCAACCAGTAAGTCCCAGACTTTATAGAAGTTATTTGGCATACTTGGCGACTCCGTAGAGAGAAATAATTTTAGAATCAGTGCCTTCTGCAATTTATGAGAAGATTTCAGACAAGGAGCAGCTCAGGTCCTTTTGAATATTTGTAGCTATCACCACCAAGAAGAAAAGGCAGAGCAACAGGAAGGTGAGAAACAACAATTATCTATTCTAGAGAACTCAATCCACTCCTCCGAATAAATGGGATCACACACACATTGATGTTCCATCTTTGGTTTCATTTAGAGTACCAGCAAATCCTCCTTAGCCACCTCCAATGGCCGCTCCAAGGAATCAACCCTTTGTTGCTTTTAATGGAGGGAGCCCATTGAATTTGGCACAGCACAATAACATTCCAATGGCAGCCTAGAAGAGTCTGCCAACTTTCACGGGAGAAGATCAAACTACCCCAATTGAACACATGAGAGATGTGGCTTCATTATGTAGGGTCCATCAAATAACCCAAGAGGATGTTGCAGTGAGATTACTAGCTGCTTCACTGAAGGGAAGAGCTACCCAAAGGTATAGGAGCCTACCAGTCAGTTCAATTGCAACTTGGGATGAATTTGGAGACAAGTTGCATAAGCAATTTCAGGACAGGTCTGATAACTTGTCTCTATTGGAACAATTAACTACAATTAAGAGGACTCCACAAGAACAAATGAATGATTTCAACTTTAGATTTCAAAGAACTTGGGATAGAATCCTTGTAACAGTGAGGCCACCTCCAGAGTATGCATTTTTTGTACTTTTTGAGGGCTCTGAACAGCGATATAGCTGTCATGATATAGTCAATGGGAGGAGTGTCTTTTCCAAATGCTTTCAAAATAGCAATCAGAGCTGAGAACAACTTAATACAAGTTGGTAAACTCACTCCTAGGCCTCCAATGCCTATATTTCTAGAAATTCATGCAAGCATTCCTTTGCAAATACCTCCTTTCACACCTCTACCAGTTGTACCAATGCTACCAGCTGTTGTTCCAGTTGTTGTAACACAAGAAAATGTTGCTTTTGGTTCTCCAAATGAGTTACAAGAAATCAAAAGTCTATTGCAGTCTTTTGGTAACAAGCTTGTAAGCTTAGAGAAGTAGCAATCATATAGTAGGCCTTATCAGCAGCAGAATCTAGGCTAGCAACAAGCATAGCAAGGTAATAGACAACAGTATCAAGGAAATTACCAAGGCTCAAGACAAAATGTTGCTACAAGACCTTTTCAAGCCTACAATCCAGTCCCAATTAGTGTTATCAAAGAGCTTGTTCCTATTCAAAACAATTTGGATGTTGATTATGAGTGGTGTTATCCATGTAATCAGGCACATAATCAAGCTACATGCTCTAATGGCATCATCAATCAAGCTCTTATGGTGCAAAGTGTTGTAGGTGTGCAAGATTTTCCTAAGGAGGGGTATCCACAATAGTAGGATCAGCCTAGAGATGATTCAACTCTTCTAAATTGGAAGAGAGAAGAATATTGTGGAGTGAACCAAGATGACACATCTGTTGCTGCTAATACTAGAGCCAAGAAGAGGGCTTTCGAGATTGAACAAGCAACGAATAAGAATAAGGGAGTTGTTGGTCCATCAAATCAGCAAGTACCACGCATTTTGCAGCAAGGTTATGACACTAGTAAGGAGCGGCCTTTACATACTGCATCCGCAAGTCAAGTGCAATATGACCATGCTGTTGTAAAAACACAGCCAAAGGTAAATATATCTGCACCTTTCAACATTGTTGAAAGTATGAAAAAGATGAATGTTTCAATTTCGATGTGGGACTCTTTAGCAATCCCTGGTCAAATCGATTTGTTATAGTCAGCCTTATCAAATCCAATTAGTTTAAATCCTCCAAATGAAATCTCTTTAGGCCAAACAAAGTCAGTTTTAACCAATGCACCTTTGGATAGTACCACACAGCAAAGTAATAGTGTCCAGCCCCCTCCTTTCTATGTTTCCTTAATAGTGGGGAATAAATTGGTACACAATTGCATGGTTGATAGTGGGGCTAGCAGTTCAGTGATGCCAAAAAAGATTGCAGACCAGCTAGGTTTACAATACCAACCATTAGAAAAAGGAGTACTTCAATTGGATGGGACAGCAGTAAACACTATAGGTGTTATTAAAAATATGAATCTAACACTACATGCCTGTCCCAATTTTTCAATCCCACAAGATGTGTTGGTCATAGATTTGCCTCCATTTTTTGCTCTATGCTTGTCTAGAGACTTCACGGCTAAAATTGAAGGGTATTTATCTTCAGATTGGTCCCATATGCTTTTTAGGACCATATATGGTACTAAGGTAACTATAACTTCTGAGTCCCTTGCCAAGGATCACATCGAACCTTATGTGCCATCTGCTATAAATGTTAACTCTATTGTTTTAGAGGATACTGAACTTGCTGTAGCACAAGAGTTACAAGCTGAGAGTGTACTTGAGGTACTCCTGAATGAATGGGCAGCTGAGAACGTGGTTGATAATCCAAATGAGCTTATTCAGGATGTTGGTCTGGGAAATTATGTGTTGCATGAAGCTGGGACAGAAATGCCAAATCTCAAGAGAAGTGCAGAAAGTCAGTTTGAGCAGCAAAATAAATTATGGGAGATGTATTTTGATGGGTCTAGAAGCAAAAATGGAGTTGGGGGAGGTGCAATGCTTGTATCTCCACAAGGGGATAAGTATTATGCTGCTTTCCGTTTTGCATTTGCATGCTCCAATAACACTGTTGAATATGAGGGCCTTGTTCAAGGCCTTGAGTAGGCAAGAAAGAGAGGAATAACCCGCCTGAAAGTATATGGGGACAGCGAGCTAATTGTTAATCAAGTAAGAGGCCTGAATGTTGCTAAAAATGACGCACTAAAGTCTTATAGAAACAGAGTGTGGAACATGCTTGAGGATTTTGATGCCTTTAACTTAGTATCTATTCCAAGAAATCAAAACAAGTATGTTGATAGGCTTGCAGCCATTGGGGCACAATTTGATATTCTAGGTGACATTAGAAAAGAAAAAGTGCAGCAGTATGTAAAGGTTGTGGTCAGACCGTTAATTCATGATAACAACATTCACTAGCAAGTCTTTGACAATGATGAGCAGATTCTTTCTTTCTTGCTCGAAGAAGATCAGTTCTCCATGATGAATCAAGCAAAACTTAAGCAATAGTATGATGATCAAGTCATACAGCTGAAGGACAAATAAGTTACCCAAAGGTCTTGTTACCTTAGAGTCTATTTTCAGTACTGATGATCAACTTAAAAAGGGTAAAGCTGGCTTGCAAATCAAAGAAGAGCATTATGAGGAACTGGAGATTTTCAAAGGTAAGCTCCTTAAGATAGGAAAAATTTGTTCACATGAAGATAAACAAGCTTTTGTTGCTTTATGCCAAGAATTTCATGATGTCTTTGCTTGAGAATATTCAGATTTGAAAGGGTTTGATCCCCATATTGCTTAGCACACAATTGAGTTAGAACCTAATGCTAAGCCAGTAAGGCAGAAACAAAGGCCCTTGAATCCCAAGCTTGAGCCCTTAATGATTAAAGAGCTGACCAAATTAGTTGAGGGGGGTATTGTCTTTCCTATTAAGCATACTTCATGGGTTTCTAACCTTGTACCAGTTAGGAAGAAAAATGGTGAGATAAGACTCTGTGTAGACTTCAGGGATCTTAACCAAACATCTTTAAAAGACCACTACCCGCTACCCTTCATGGAACAAATCTTGCAAGTAGTTGCTGGTTCTGAGAGATTTTCCTTGTTAGATTGTTTTTCGGGCTATAATCAAGTGTTGGTTAAAGAGGAAGATCAGTTCAAAACTGCTTTTACAACTAAGTGGGGCACCATGGCATACAAAAGGATGCCTTTTGGTTTATCTAATGTTGGGGCCACATTTCAGAGGGCCATGGACATGGCGTTTCAAAGCTTGATCAACAAGATTATGTTGATTTATCTAGATGACATTACAGTTTATTCCAAGAGAGCTGATGAACATTTGTCACACCTCAAGCAAGTTTTTGAAAAGTGTAGAGAATATGGGATATACCTCAATCCTACAAAAATTATTTTTGCAGTTCATGAAGGTAAGCTTTTAGGCCATATAGTATCAAAAGATGGAGTTTCCATTGATTCTGAAAGAGTCAGATCTATATTGGAGTTACCATTATCAAATCACAAGAAGGGTCTGCAAAGCTTTTTGGGGCGAATTAACTTTCTAAGAAGGTTTATCCCTAATGTTGCAAATTTGCTACAACCTTTGACCGCCATGCTGAAAAAGAACATAGTTTTCAGCTAGACAAAGGAAGCAAGGCATAGTTTCAGAGAAATCAAGGAGGCATTAGCATCTGCTCCAACATTGGCAAATCCAGATTTCTCTAAAGACTTCTTTTTATATGCTTTTGGTAGTAGTAGTTCAATCTCTGCTATGCTGGTTCAAAAGAATAGGGATAATCTAGAGCAGCCCATTGCTTTCTTCAGTCAAGTACTTGTTGATTATGAAGAGAAGTATACATTTGTTGTGAAGCATGTTCTCGCTATGATCAGAAGTCTGAAGAAGTTTAAGCCTCTAGTTTTGAATAATAAGATTCATATTCTGGTAGCACACTCAAGTGTGAAAGAATTTATGTTGAACAAAGATCTAAATGAAAAAAGAGCAGGGTGGATCACTAAGGTCATGGAGTATGATGTAGATATCAAGATCACCAAATTGGTTAGAGGTAAGGGTCTCTCTGAACAACTTGCTACAGGGTCAAACAGTAAAAATGAACTAGAAAAGGATGTTGTGTTTACTAATACACATGAATTTCAGAATGCTCAAGATGATGTGCCTATGGGGATAACTCATTGGGTTCAACATATGACCCAATTTCTACAAACTGGTGAATTCCCATTAAGATTAAACAGAACTAAAAGAAGATACTTCAGACTGCAGTCCATACCATATGTATTGTTAAACAATGTTCTTTTCAAAAAGGATCTGAATGGTGTCCTGTTAAGATGCATTCACAGTCATCAAATTGAGAAGGTACTTCATGAGTTTCATAATGGAGCTGCAGGAGGTCACTTTGCCCCAAGAACTACTGCTTGGAAAATCATAAGATCTGGTTACTACTAGCCTAGCTTGTTCAAAGATGCATATTCCTGGTCAAGAAAGTGTATCAAATGTGCTTTATTCACAGGAAAGGAAAAGCTACCTTCTATGTCTCTACATCCAATTCAAGTGGAGCAGCGCTTCATGAGATGGGGTATTGATGTCATTGGGCCAATCAACCCACCATCTAGTGCTGGTCATAAGTGGGTGTTGACTGCTATAGACTATTTCGCATGGCGGACAGAGGAAATAGCTTTAAAAGAAGCAAAATAATCTTCAGTTTTGAGCTTTTATGAAGATATAGTCACCAGATTTGGAGTCCCTGACTCTATCATATATGATAACACCCTTGCATTTGTGGGATTAAGACTAACTGATTGGGCTGTCAAACAGGGTATTCATTTGAGTACATCCTCAAATTATTATCCTCAGGGTAATGGTTTAGCTAAAAGCACAAATAAGAACCTCAGGATTATTAAAAGAACCATAGAGGATAATCAAAGGACTTGGCACATCAGTTTAAAGAATGCACTTTGGGCAGACAGAGTGACTCCTAAGAGGTCTATTCCTAACTCACCATACTTGTTAGTCTACGGCAAAGAGGCAAGATTACCTCTATCTATGGAGCTTCTAGCTCTGGACATTGTACATCAGTTGGAAATGTTTGAGGAACAAGACCCCATGTCCGTGAGATATGCAGAGCTCATGGAGCTCGAAGAATCAAGGGACAGAGCAATGAAAGCTTTTGAGTATCATCAGCTTCAAATGAAAAGAACATTTGACAAGAAGGCTACACAAAAAGTTTTCAAGGTGGGAGATCTCGTGCTGAAATGGGATGTTTTGAAAAGTAAGCCAATCCATCACACCAAGTTTGATAACATGTGGATAGGTCCATTCCTTATCAGAGACTGTAAGGAGCACAATGCTTATCAGCTGGCTACAACAGAAGGGGAGGTACTCCCTATCTCAGTCAATGGGATACATCTTAACCCCTGTTTTCATGTCTGATGGGGTTCCTCTTTTGTATATATTAGTTTAGGTTTATGTTTTCAATAAGTGCTTCTACGCTTCAGGTTAATTATTTTCTATTTCCTGGGTGTTGTGATGGCATAGTATTTTCTCTTTCATTTTCCCCTATTTTATTTTACTTCTGACAACCTGTTGTGTCCTGTGGATCTCAAGCGACTTGCGGCCATGTGCAAAATTGATATTTTTATTTGTTTTCTGATCCTCCTAACGACTCCATGCCCAATGGATAAGCCTAGACTACTGGTCTTCATTTTAGTAGGAAAAAATCTAGCAAAGGTCGCCAGAAATGTTACCTAATTTTCACCCTTAGGCTTAATCAGGCAAGGAAAATTGTGTTTAACAGGTTGGAGAAGGCCAAATGGAGCATTTGACCTAGGGAAAAAGTCATGAATCTGATGCTAGGTCATAGGGAACTCAGTGAAGAAGCCTTCCTTGTTTAGGTTCGGCATGAAAATATTCTAAGGAGAGAGTCACCAAGACCCCAGGAATGTCACGGCGAGTGGGATTCACCTAGAGGTCCCTATCGGCAAGACATCAATCATCGTCCCGGTGACAAAAGGATATTCATTTCGGCGGAAGTTCTTTTCTTCGGAGAGAAGTCTTGGCGAATGCATCGGGTCTCACTGACAAAGAAAAGCAGGATCCCTTCGGCGTATGTGTGCGGGTTTCAATAGGAGGTCTTACCAATCAGAAGAGGTCTTGCCGAAGTCAGGCAGCATTGGCAAAGCAAGCGAGCTTCGCCAAAGGGTCTCGCCGAAGTCACAAGGTCTCCCCAACTCTAAGGCTCTTGACGTAAGGGTTGAGTTCTACAAGATGTCTCTGCGACCCGAGAGGTCTTGGCGACAAGAGGGGGCCTTTTGTGTAACAAAAAGGTCGTTAAAAAGTATCGGCGACCCAGGTATGTCTTGCCGACTGAAGCGGAGTTCGCAGTGATATCTCGGCGACAAGCACGGGTCTCAGCAAAGGATATTGCCTTTGGAAAAATGTCTTGCCGAAGGATGAAGGTCACACCAAAGATAAAAAGGAGATTGCCAAGAGTTGAAGCCATCACCACGAGGTCCCAATGACCAACTAAAGTCTTGCTGAAGTGGAACCAGCTCAGGAAGAAAGATCCAACAAAGTAGAAGGTCTCACCGACCAACAGAGGGTCTCCCCGACATAAAAGACATCGGTGTAGCTTCTAGCTGTCGGAGTAGTATCTTGCCGACATGGTGCGGTCTCAGTGACTGAAGCAGGTATTGGTATGACTAGGGGACCTCACTATGAAGTCTTCTCAACTTTCCAGAGTCTTGCCGAAAGAAATGAAGAGCTCAGTAGAATGGGGTGCATTCGGGGTGACATCAATCAACTCCTGCCGAAGATGAAGGGCCTCGGGGTAACGTTTTTCCTTCGGTAAAACATCTTGCCGACTTAGTAGAGTCTTGTCGACTGAAGAGGAGCTCGGGGAGATGGCGAAATGAAAAGGAAAAGGAGACAAGAGGAAGCTCGGCGAGAGGTCTCGCCGACCAAAGAAGGATCTGACCGATATAGAATGAGCCCAGGTAGAAGGATCCGGCATCACTATGAGATCCTGCCGACTCGTTAGTGTCTTGCTGGTGTTCTAAGTGATGACAAAGCTGACTTCGATATAGCTTTGGTGGCTCAATAAGAGCTCTCATCGACTGTCACATGTTGTGCCGATAGTTTCAGAGGGGCATAATCGCATCAGTGAGACACTTTTAGTGTCTTGCAGAAATGCGATCCTTTTCAAAAGATTTTTGACCGCCTACAGAGTCTGCGTGGAATACGCTCAACCAACCAGGGGGAGATGAGGTGAGTTGTGGCAGTCTGACCAGGATCAAGAACGTCAACAGAATGTGAATGCAACGCGTATCTGTTATGATCTCAGAGCATTCAAAGCGTGTAGCCGAAGTGGTTCCAAGATGACACGAGATCATAAATGAATGTGGTGGTTGCAGAAAGATCAGAAGGCTTCTCCGGGGATGACTCTTCACTGACATGGACACATTGGGTTCTACATTAAATTCAATCAAAAGATCTAGGGAAAGATCTATCCCGAGGCTTGATATTTTTTTGTAAGCCCTAAGGGGCCGACTCGGTTTGATATATAAGGCATTTTTTCCTTTTTGGTAGATAGTTCGGATTGTGCATTCAAAAGAGTTAGTGATTTTTATCAATCATTTCTTGACAAAATGTATGTTTTGTAACTCAACTGGAATCTAGAATATAACACAGAGTTTACCTGGGAAGCTACTGTTAATGTTTGTATTACTCTCATTTCTGTATTTTAGACTATGCAAGTTCTTAGCTGTGTTTTTTCTAAAATCTGTATTCATACCTAAGGTTGTTAAATTCATCTTTCCTTCCTAAGATATGCATGTCGAGTGAGCCTGTTAAGAATAGTGCATGAGTTTAAAGGGGTTATGTTAAGTAAGTGAAAACGTTGTCTTTTGCTTTCTAGTGTATGTTCTTCCTGTGTCTGTTTCATGATTTCTTATTAACTCAGTGTATCACCATAGGAATAGTTCAGTTTAGTTTCATTATTTGTATGCATTCCTTATCTTTTTACCTTCACAGAATTGCTAGTTTAGGTGATACCCAAAGGAAGCCGGCCTTCTCCGGAGGTTCATTTCAACTTCAGGTGACCCATAGCCTTGAAATGATCCCATGTTTCACCAGAAAGCTTAGTTCTCATAACTTCACATAGGGTGCATTTCTAGGTGACAATAGAACTCAAGGGTTACCATGAAAAGGATTAAAGAAAAGATTGAGATCTATTTAAAAGCCATGGTCATGAAGATATTAAAGATGTCACATGCAAAACCCTAGTAGCTGGAGTAATGAATATAATGCCAAAGAGGATAGTGTGTTGGGGCAGATTTAGGAGATCTCCACATTATCTAATTACAGGGAAATACATCATTTATTTATTTATTTAATTAAAATAAATCATTCTAAACCCTATATAGGATACATTGATACTTCAAAATCCTCTAAAGGAATTTGAGATCATGCAAATATATGTCAACTAAATACCTAGATTACAAATAGTATCGGGAACAATGTAAGGTTTGTTGAGCAGAGCAGGAATGAGATAAGCAACAATGAATCATATGCCTCCTTTCACACACATCTCCTCACCGTTCTCTGTCATTATTTACTAAAACACTTCTCCATTTTGGTGGTCTATGCTTGAAAATAATGTTTTGATGAAGGTTTTAGAGTATGTTTATTAAAATGAAAACTCCATTATGGTGGGCTATGCCTAAAAATAAGATTTTGACAAAAGTTTTAGGGTATGTTTATTAAAGTTTTAGAGTATTTTTGCGGGCTATATTCTTGATTCCTTAAATGATTTATTCAAATGGATTGTGACTAAATAAATGACTAACTATTTAGTCATTTTTATTTTTGTGACTAAATAATTTTTAATCAACGACCAAACTAGTAATTTATTTACTCATTTATAGCTGAGTTGCAAAAAATGACCAGAATTTAGTCATTTTTAGTTGTGACTAAAATTTTTAGTCACCTAGTCATTTATTTTCCAAATTCTACTAGTGTGTGCTTCCTTGTGCGATTAGGGATCTCTCAATGTTGAGGGCCCTAGGGATAAGCTTGTCATAAGATGTGACATATTGCATCTTTAACTAAAAGGATAAATTTGTATTGACATTAGCAATGATGATTCTAACTTGTTGCTCCTTAGGAATGGGTCACTTTCTCTTACTAGCTCACTAACTCCATCGTTGTAGGAAGTTTGCGATCAAGTTCAATATTCTAATTTTAGTAGTCTTAATGGTTGGAAATCATAGTAAATCAGAATTTAATAAGTTCTAGAATTAGTATTTTAAAGTGTTTTAAATTTAACTTCACTATATTCTCTTTGTGGTTTCATACAAATTTTTTGGTGTAAAATATCAAAATTATTAGATTTTGTTACTTGTCTACTAATACAAATTATTGAGTGTGAGTTTGATATTTTTTGAAGATCTAAATATTCAAGCTTGGTTAAGAAAAATCATGTCATATAATATTAGTCTAGAACAAAATGAAGAGACACTTTGTAGATTGTGGGCTAGATTGAAAAGAAAGGGTGATGGGAAATGTTATTGTCCTTGCAATAATTGCAAAGGCTTAAAGACACGATGACTTTTAATCACAACAACTGAGAAATATTGTAGGAAACATGGTCACGTTGAAGGGGGGCATGATTATCAACCATTGGTAAGCTGTTCATTATATGTGTCTATATTGATTGAATTTGTAAATGTTTATATCATTTTAACATTATATATATAATCACTTGATCATGATCATGGTTTATTTGTGTCTACTATTATTATAGCAGGGTATCCTAGGGCAATACGATATGGATTATCACGGCCTGGAGAATGTGGTTTTGCAAGGGGACGAACATGGAGTTGTGAATATCAAAAATGAAGTTAATGATCCTATGGAAGAAGATCATGCGCTAGAAAACATAGTTGAAGATGATGGTACAGATACATTGATCCATGACGATTTAGGGCAAAGAGTTGATCATGATGATTGAGATGGACTTTGATGATGTTCATGATTTACCTGTACTTGAGAAGGCATATGAGCCCCTTTATGAAGGTTCTAAAACAACTCTTCTCTCTGTTGTATTGTTGTTGTTGAACTTGAAGGTTATGAATGGTTTATCAAACATAGCAATCCCATGCATGTTAAGGTATGTCATATATGTCATCTTTTTTCATCTATTTTAATTGTTGTTAGTTCATCACTAGTAAATAAGATGAAATATGTACCTATTAATATTTTTATATTAACAAATTATTTTTTTGTTGTAGATTGATAGGTGAATTTTTGTTACAACCATCAAATATTTTACCTCACTCATACCAAGATTTATTTTCCATTATGAAAGATATTGGAATGGAGTATCAAGCAATAGATGCATGTCCCAATGATCATACTATATATCATAAATAACATGAATTTGCAAAAAAATGCCCAATGTCATATCGGGTAGATATCAAAAGATCAACTAACAAAAAGGTGTGTCTCGCAAGGTTCTTCATTATATTCTCATTATTCCACATATGTCTTATCATTTAGGTGCGAAAGCTTAGCACAATTTATGGATTACCATGCACCGAATAGAAGTGGAGATGACATTCTTCAAATACCTACGGATGGTTCTGCATTTAGGGACATGGAGGAAAAATTGCCACACTTTAAAGAAGAACCTTGTAATCTCAAGCTTTCATTGGGAGCAGACGATGTCAATCCATTTGAGAGTCGGTGATTCATTTTACCTTTGTACCTATTTTGCTATCAACAATAACATTCCTCCATGGATGTCAATAAAGAGGAGCACATAATGTTGTCAATGATTGTTCCAGGTATTTGTTTACATCAATTTTCTTTAACATAGTAGTATCTCATTTGTCTTATTTGTTGCATAATGACATATTTTTTTCATTCAATAGTCATGTACATTAATTTATATATATTGCAGTAAAATGGTTATAATAATTATGTAATGTTTATGTTCATTCAACTAGGTAAGTACCAGGTGAAAGATATGAATGTATATATCGAGCCTCTTATCAATGAGTTACTAAAGTTATGGAATGGCGTCACTATGTATGACGTCTCCAGACCAATAGGACAAAGACAATTTCAATTCCATGCAATGCTTGTATGGACAATTCATGATGCCCTAGGACTAACACATTTTTGTGGTATGTTATAATGTTTGACTACACTTTAACAATATTTAATTTGATGAAGTAGATATCATGTATGTTTTTAAAATAATCTATTCATTATATATAATTATAAAAATTGACATATTTAATCCAATTATATATGATCTTGCAGGTCTTCAAACAAAGGGAAAATTTGCATGTCCAATTTGTGGTCCAAAGATGAAATATTGTCGCTCAAATGTTTAGGAGTTGTGTGTTTGATGAGTATATACTTCCATAGAAATCACAGTGCTATCAAACTACTAAAAACCATCTTTTCAATGGGAAAGAAGAGACTACATCAAAACCATGAAAAATGACACCTCGCCTATGGAAGTTGGAAGATAATAGAATTAATCGCCAAGGTTATACATTAGATCAAATTGTTTATCTATCATATATGATATGTTTTAAATTTATAATTTTATATTGTGATGTGTTTACTCATGTTGTAATTGACAATACTGTCGCTAATTTGTTTAATTTATATGCTTCATGAAGGTCGTCAAGGCATTAATGGTCGGCTTCCATAGGGACTAAAAAGTTATCCTAGACAATTTAGTAAGTTTCCCTACTATGAGTAGCTACAAATTGTGCATTTGTTTGATACAATGCATATCATAAAGAATATAACAAAAACGTTATGGAAACTATTGATTGGAAGGCATGACAAAGAAAACCTTGTCAAAATTCTAGTGACATTTAGTAAGCCAATCATGTAAATGAAAAATGTCATTCAATTAAATGGCAAATGGAGACCAAATTAATATAAGTGTTCCTTCCTAGTTATTAACGGGCGAGCAAAGCAATGCTATAAAATAAGTCATACAAAATTTGATTTTTCACAAGATTTGATCCACCAACATTTTGTATATTATATAAGTTAATTTTATAATGCATGTACTTTTTAGTGTATTCTGCTTACTACTTTGGAAAAATAATGAAAATATCATTTATAATTGTTGCAAAGATGTTCTACCTCTTCCAGATAACTATAACAATGTCAAACAAGTTATATGATCTTGGAAAATACATGAGGTGTTTCTATATTTTTTCAATTCGTTGTATACATCTTATAATTATCATTTGTTTTACTTGTTATGTAATATACTGTATATTTTGTTAGATCTCGTTAATATATTTGCGCCTTGAATCACTTGTAGATAGTTGCCATCTAAAGAAATCCATAAAGAAGATATAAATTATTGGAAGAGAAAATTCGCCTAATGTGTGAAATGCAAAGTGTCTACCTTCTCATATTTTTTAATGCATGCTAGAACACTACCTCATACACCAAGTTGAGGAGATTGACCAGGTGGACATGCCAAGGTCAATGTGGGATGGTTGAGGAGGCACTTGAAATTGTTGAAGGTTTGCGTGAAAAAGAGCATATCCCTCGGTCGTGGCGGTGGGAGGGATATGGTGGCACGACCATGGTGTACATTGTGAATATCTCCTGTTTGCAAAGAAAGATCCGCGTAGATCGTGATTTGGGGATCCCAACCCATTAACAAATTCAAGGGGAGTACCCGATGGAAAGTGATTGAGGAAAGTGAGAGGTAATTAGCATGATAGTCATGGAGATTAATTGGAATACATTTTATTATATATTTTTATGTATATTGTAATTTATTTAAATTTTTAATTTTCTCAATATACATCAATTATAAATTATATCGATATTGTGGTATTTAACCAATTATACCGTCAGCTTGTGAATTTCCCAATTTTTTTTTATACGCTATTCTATGGGACACCATTTGTACATCACAAAACAATCTGATCGATGACCTATATGGATTGAATGATGTCAACAACTGTAAAAGCATTAACATGGAAGGTGTGGTTTACTGGTTAAAGAAGTCATAATGGAGACCAAATGTTACACCAAAGGGAAATTGATTCTAGCATATGGTTTAAGAGATAAACAGGTACGTATAAATATATTAATCACCCATATTATTTTATTTTTTTCAAGTATATTGATGTATATATATCTTGAGATTATTTTCTTTACATATATTCGGCTAAGAATAAATATGTTTATCAACTGATGATATTGCAATAATGTTTACATGTTTGACATATTGTAAGTGAAACACCACAAGGCTATGTGGTGCAATGGTTGTAAATTTCAAATCAAAATGTTGGATGACATGAAGAAAACTTGTGATTATGGTATAATTACAGTCTTTCATGTGACTAATGTTTCATCTAAAAGCGACATACATCCAAAAGTCTCAAAAAATCGATACTATGGGATTTTGGATGATATACTTGAGTGTGACTTTAAGTCCTTTAGATTAATTTTGTTCGTCGTCCTATGGTACAAGATACGATTGAATGAAAATGATCCTGAGAGAACTGTTATTGAACATGATAATGGATTTACCATGGTTAATACAAGGTTGATTGAGTGAGCTGGAAATGAGCCCCATGTTCTTCCAAGCCAATGTGAGCAGGTATTTTACTCAGAGGTTCCAGGTAAACTAGGTTGCTCATTTGTTGTTAGACATGATCTAAGAGGAAGACCAGTAAAGTATAATGTGGTGGAAGAAGAAGATACCGAAGAACTAGAAGATGATGTAGATGATGACTGTGATCAACAGCTAGCTGATGATGTCCCACTTAAGATGTTGAAGAGAGAGAGGAACTAGGATCAAGCGATGATGTAGGAGCACGTTCATGAAGATGATATCCGTAGTGGACAGATGAAATAACAAACCGATATCATGACGATATGATGATACGACCAATCCTTACAATTTTGGAATTTGGATCGATGATACGTACAAAAGAGTTGGATGAAGAAGAAGATCACGACATTGAAATGTAAGGAGTTGGCGCGAATATATTATCTATTTGATATTAATTTATCAGGGATATAATTAACACCATGTGGTTACATAATTAATTCATGATGTTTTTAATTTTTTATGCCACTACATAATTAATTTAATTGATGTACTTTTTAATGTTTGAAAGGTCAAAAAATTAAAACATTTCAATAGTGATGTTAACAACCTTGAAATTAGTGTGTTTTATGTTTCATGTGATCATAAAAGATTAAAAAGTTAGTTTTAGAGGTGGTTGTTCAGTGGTTGACATGTAAAGGCCTTTAAAAGGCATAAAGTGATCATTGTAATGGTTTTTGATGGTTGAGGATTTAAAATACAAGCTCTTGACATTCAAAAATCTATGTTTTTCCTCAAAATTTCTGTATTTTTCCTGTTATGCAGCACTATATGGTCATATGCAACCATATTTTGATGTGAAATCAATTCCAGGTTGGGAAGATATGTGTTAGCTTTGATTTGAATCTGATTTGAGGACTTAAGGCATTGAGTTGAGTTAGAAAGCTTCATTTCTTTGCATACAACCTGATTACCCTGTTTTTGAGGGTTTTGTAGTCCAAACATGATATAAAGGGACTCTTCCACATTTTTTGATTATTGTAGCTTGTGTAAGAGGCCCCATGAATATTGTTGTAATTGTAGGATGCATGAATAGGGCGTAGGATGAGAAATAAAGAAGGTATAGTTGTTGTCCTCAAGAGTTTTGTGAAGAAAAGTATGTGAAATGAGAGGTTCAAGCCTAGGTTTCAAATAAAAATATGTATGAGATCTAATTTTTATGAATTTTTATCCATGTGCAAAACCTTAATGGTTGTTTCTGGGAACACCTGAATATAATGATACACACACACATGTATATATATGTATGTATGTATGTATGCATGTATGTATGTATATGTATTTTAAATGTAAAATGTAAATGCAATTAATCGATGCTCTCCTAGAACAATAAATGCAATATACTCATTAAAAATCTATATTCATGTATATAAATGTGGGTATTTCTAAATGTGCAAGTGTAAAATGAAAAGAGCATATGGAGTCTTGAAAAATCAAGTATAGATGGGGCCAACATATCCATAAATTAATGTAATTGAAATTCTAAAGTCTTCAACACATATAATATGAAATCGATCAAACTATTAAACTACATGAGAAATAAATGAAAACAATAAATGCATATGTATGTGTATTTGTAAATGTAAGTGTAAAATAAATAAAAATAATGAAAATTATAAAAAAATACAAGGGGAGACCAGTGCCTTATTGGGTATATGGAGTCTAATAAATATCTGCAAATGTGGATTTCAATAATGGCAATAATTAAAATTGTCAGGCACAAAAATTGTTTACAACTTGTGTAAACGTGAAAGTGAATAATTGACAAACTCTTCTTGAGATAGAATGGCAATTCTAGTTATGTGATTATTCTTATTAATCCAAGTAACACTTCCCAATTGTTGTGATTGATTAAAAGATTGTAATCCCTAATTTAGAGAACCAAATAACCAGATCACACATATATAGAAAATGTACAATGATAAACTAAGTATAAACTTGTTATATCAATTTAAACAATAGAGAAGCATCAGAATAGAGACAATCAAATAACTACATAAATTTAACAAACAATTGATACTAAAATCTTAATCCGGAACTTAGATATATTAATTTACTCCATCAAAATACATGCATCTGATTCTCTGTATATCAAAATTCATTGTATGCTACAAATGACCTATATGCCATCTGTCTAGTGTCTGTATCTTGGCTCTCTTCAACACTTAGTTCTGTAGGAGGGCATCTGTAATTTTGAGCTTTTAGTTCTCTAGGAGGGCTAAACAAAAATATAAAATTATAGAATAGAACCTTGTAATTTCATTTGATGCAGATTCAAATACTAGTCGTCGATCCTTCACTTTGGTCAGATGATCGAATGACTGCCTTAAAAAAAAATTGACATGATCTCCATCATGGCAATAAGGGCCCACCATACTATGCGTTGCCAAGGAAATCCACGTGGTTCTCGCCCATGATATCGCGATCGATAAAGACCTCGCAACTTTTGATCACGCGATGGCAGGAAACTGTGGATCTCAACCATCAATAATCTTGTTCGTTCAACACAGTCACCAACTTTTTCATTAGCCATCAAGCACCTTTCCTACCGAGATTGTAACATCTCCATTGATTTGAAACACATGCATCTCATAAATGCTTTAGTAACCCACTACATAATGTATTAAAACTAGATAAATGTATCAAAGTATTTCTATCATTTGTTTGGCTTCATTAAATGAGTCACGTGGCAATCGCCCGTGATATCATGATCAACCAAAAAAATGTGGTGGGGTCATCACGGGATGGAAGTGAACAGTTGAGATCAAATGATAATTGATCTACAGTCACACAAACTTGTCCCTCTGCAAAATATAACAAATTTATTAAAAGAAAGAGGGGACATCACTAGGTCAATGATAAAAAATGACATAAGTTGTTTTTTAAACGAGGGAGCACGGGACCATCCAAGACATAGGAAATAATAAATTCAGGTGAAGGAAATAAAATGATAAATCTAAAGGGGCCCAGCCTAGACAAAGCAATGGGGCTAAAGTTGTTTTAAAACCCTCCCCAAAAATTAACGGCCCAAAATATCCC
This sequence comes from Sequoia sempervirens, assembly GCA_007258455.2. Taxonomy (NCBI): domain Eukaryota; kingdom Viridiplantae; phylum Streptophyta; class Pinopsida; order Cupressales; family Cupressaceae; genus Sequoia; species Sequoia sempervirens. The sequence continues at coordinate 18,059 of VDFB02209833.1, forward strand.
ACCCAAGGCATAAGATAAACACTAGGGTTTTACATGAAGACAAAGGTAAAACCCCAACCTTAGGCTTTTCCCAAACATCATAGATGACCAAAGACATAAGGAAAGATAAAAATGGAACACAAAGAGAAATTTTTTGAAGTTCCATCACAAGGAAAGGTCTCCTCCCTTCTTGGTAGTGATAACCTCCTCCACACACAACCCTTAAAAATTATGAATAGAGGAATATAATCTTTTAAGAACTCAAAGTTGATTCTCTCCTACCTGATTCTTTTAGTCATTCTATCCTTACAAACATTTATAGTGATTACTAGAGGTACATAGACCAATTCTTCATAATAGAATAATTTGATCATACTTTTCCAATGATGGCATTATGAGAAAACCTTAGGCTAAATGATTAATTCCTAACTAAGTTCTTTAAATTATGTCCAGCCGTATAAGAGTAGACCATTGCTATGTGTACCTGGATACCATGGAGAAAGGATCTTTGGGCTCTTTCATCAATCATCCTACCTTAAAACATACCAAAATTCTCCTAGCAAATAGACATAGGAAGATTTAAGATGACTTAAAAAAAATTATTGCCAAAGCATAAACTTATGATGACTTAACTAGGCCTAGTACACACTCCCTCCCTATTAACCATTTAGACATATGGAAATTAAATGTAATTTTTCTACTATTTTTAGTCATGTAGGTTCCCAATAAACCACTTGGTGGTGTTTCCCTTCAAGTTTATTTACTTGAATGAAGAGAAAAAGTCCTTTGATTACAATTAGAGAATACATTTGAGGCCTTGGTTGTGTAACTGGCAGACCATAGTCACATTTAACACTTGTTACAAAGTTTGGGAGTTAAAACATTAAGTAGATTTGATTTGTGATGACACATTTGGACGGTAGTAACAATAGCTTGCAATCTATCAAGACTTGATTACCTTATAACCTGTGAAATTCTAGCGATGAAATGATAGATTAATCATAATGTCACCTTGGGATCACATCACCATGAAAGAACTTTGTCCAACATCCTTATGAGTGCAGGTACCACCAAATAGGTATTTTTC
>VDFB02209834.1:0-11406 GCA_007258455.2 Sequoia sempervirens
TGTGGGGCTGCAAGTTCCATATTCCTTGCCTTTGTCATTGCTTCTTGCAAGGTCGGTGGGTCAAATGCCTTTATCCACCCTCTCAATGGTTCCAATAAGCCCTCAATGAATAGCACCTCAATTCTTCGCTCGAATATGTTAGGAACCATGACTGAAATCTTCTGAAAATCACTAATGTAACTGTCCAAACTACCAAGCTGTTTCAGCTGAGCCAAGTCTCAAAAGTATGACTCTAGATCCTTTTTATCGAAATGCTCAACTAGCCTGTCAACAAACTCCTAATATGAAGTAATGTTGCTATGCTGTAGTGTGACCATCCCATGATACCACCATTCATGTGCTACCCCCTCCAAATGTAAAGTGGCATATTTAATTGCATCTTCCTCTGTCATGAGTCGAAGTTTCAAGAATGTATCTAACTCGTGTACCCATCATTGAGCTGTCATCTTCCCACTGACATCAAAGGTAGGTAATGTGAGTTTGCTAGTAGCTTGTTTAAGTTCTTTATTTTGGCCCCTTGGGCTCCGATTTTGTCTTTCTTTGTAATGCTCTCTTCTTTGACTTACAAATCTGTCAAAGCTGATGCGTTCCTTAACTTCCAGTGTCAACAATTCCCATTCATCGTTTGCTACCATAAGATTATCAACAAACGTTGCCTCACCCTCTTCTTCCACATTTTCCTCTTCCCCTTTATTTCTCAAGAAAGTAGGATGTGTAGGTCTATTTGCAGTACGAGAGTGTGCTCGTTGTGCTCTAGGTGTTCCAACCACACTCCTATTATCATCAAGATCACGGTTTTGTCTCCCTTGAGTGTTCATGTGTTGTAACTGTCATAAGTGCCTGTACAGCCATTGCAACCTATTCCTGCCCAGTTGCCAAGTGTCTAAAAAGCCGACGGTCATCTTGATCCTCATTATGTCCCCCATTCCTTCCTCCATTTCTTAGTGGACTACCATTTCCTCTGTCTCCCATTGTGGCCTATTGTATATCAGCAATCTGATTTCTTTGTTGTACTGCTCTTTGACGGGTATAATATCTGTGTGGACCAACTTCTTGTGGCTGCATGAAAAACTTTTAACCCTCCAGGATGGCAAGATCAAAGCTCTGATACCACTATAATATCCCTTGCTAATTTTGACCTCAAAATGCTGATATAAGGCTCAAGGAATATTGTCAAACACTTTGTATGCACTTGTTATTTCTATATTTTCAGTTTGTTTTGCTTGCTTAGAATGATTTCAAATTTAGTTTAAATGCTTGCAAATTAACACTAGAATGTCTAAGCAATGATCTAAGATGATAATGCAATTCTTTTTGTCTTTTTGAATGCATATACATGAACTCTAAATGAAAAACATTCACCTACAGCCAATTGACATTTTGTCAAACACTTGGCATGCAAACTAATATGATAATCAAGAGTACTATGAATATGATCATTACATCAAACAATTGGCATGCAACTCATTCTCCTTTATTGCTTGACAACTCAATTACAATGATTAGCCAAGACTCTTGGCCTACAATAAATGTTCTATTTCAATGCCAAATCTGATATCAATGATCGCCTACAGCAGCAAGACTAGATGACTGAAATAACAATGCAAATCAACTCCAAAAATCATGAAGAACCTGGTTATAGCAGTGCCTATGATGATGAAGATGTAGCAATCGACAACCAAGCCAAAATGATCTCTTCTTAGGCCAAATCGATGCTTTCACCCAGCCGCCCCTGTTCTGATGTAAAATGCAGAAATGAAATCATTCGCAGCCTCCAAGTCTTCCTTCAAGCATCAAATATCATCGAATTGCCCTCACAAATGGAGCGCTCCAACTAGAAGGTGAAATCGATGCACACAATGGCCTCTGTGAATAAAATCCTGGCCTCCATGAAGCTAATGTGATGACTGTAATAAGATATCAGAATATATATAATGTAAAATCGTCCTTGGAAGGACAAATCGATGAGGCCTCCAAACAGAAAATAATCTTCAAATCAAACCCTCAATTGAACTCCATAAAAATTGGCATTTGGCCACAAATTTTGTAATGGTGATAAGATTGAAATATCTCCTCCAACAGCTGCAACCCTTCAGTAGATAGTTTCACTACCTCAGTTATTCAAATCAATTGGATTATTTGTTCCCAAAGACCTCCAATGTAGACTGCAGAAACCCAAGGCTTCTCCACAACAAAGCATATCAAAGTCAAGTATCAAATATCTTGGATGATTAAGGCTTGTACCCCTTCTCTTTATTCTTTTCCTCCTCTTGAGGTTGGTCATCTAGAAGCTTCAATTAAATTTGATTCCCAGCTAAAACTCATGTTCACTAGCTACAGTGAAAATCATAAAGCATATAGGCAAATTGATGTCGAGACAAATTGTCTCATCTTCAGTCATGATGTTGTGGTTGATGAAACTACTGGGCCTTTCTTTTTGTCTTCTACTTCTATGCATTGTGAGGAACAACCTCCAAATGCTTCTAAATTGGGTGTTTGTCTTCCCCTAAGTCCACCTGATGGGAGGGATTTTGCAGTTGAGCAGCTACTTCAGCAGAATGTTCCACCACCCACCCGTCCTCAGGACAATCTGGATGCTAATCAAGCTGATTCTGTACCAGCCACACCTGGTGATGTTATTCCTCATGTTTCAGATATTGGTACTTCTACTCTCCGGCCTAAATGGTATGCTAAAACCATTAGTGATCTTCATGATGATGAATTGATTGAGGGTGGAACTGCTCGGAAAAAGAGCAAGCAGCAAAACATTGTCAATTTTGCTCTCATGGCCAATCTACATAGCATCTCTGACCCTCAATCCTATTTCAAGGCTAAAGGCATGCCTGAGTGGGAACAGGCTATGGAAGTTGAACATCATAGCCTTCTGAAGAATAACACTTGGGTGCTTTTTGATCTTCCACCTAGGAAGAAGTCCATTGGCTGCAAATGGGTGTATAAAGTTAAATACAAGATTGACGGAACCCTCGACAAGTATAAGGCTAGACTAGTAGCCAAAGGGTTCTCACAGACAAAGGGTATTGACTATGAGGAGACTTTTGCTCCTACAGCCAAAATGAGTACTATTCGGCTTGTCCTCACTACAGCAGCCCAGTTTGGCTGGAAAGTCCATCAAATGGACATCAAGAGTGTGTTTCTCAATGGTGATCTGGAGAGTCATATGACCTAAATACCCGAAAAAATAGTTGTTACAAGGCGTGCAGGATTCCATTTGGCAAGGTACGAGAACAATATGGAAAAAAACCATCTAGGGTAGTAGAAAAAGGGACAACGGAGAAGGCAGAATTATTACAAATCAAGCACCAATGAGAAAAGAGGCTGGGGTGAAAAAACCAAAGCCATGCTCGATGGTAAAAGAACCTCAAAACAAGCCCAATGTAGTTCACCATTTCCTCTACTAGCAAATGTTTAAAAGTGCTTTTGTAACATGTAATTATAATTAAAAAATGTACCAGTAAAAACATTATATAATTATTACATTAATAACAGTTTTTCATTTCCAGAACCACTTAACACACAAGCAGACCCAATTAGCCTCTTTCCCGATTGATAAAACTTTTGGTGCATTACATCTAATCACTCCACTTACACTTTTTCCCATTGACAAGACTTTCGATGCATAGCATCTAATCACTTCACTAAACCTCTTTCCACATTGACAAAACTTTTGGTGCACTGCATCTAATCACCTCATTTAGCCTCTTTCCCTATTGATAAAACTTTTGGTACCTTGCATCCAATCACCCCACTTGGCCTCTTTACCTCTTGGCCATACTTTTAGTGAATGCAATGCTTATAAGTCACTCGCGTAACAGTTCTTCTCAATTACAAACGAATCATTTGTGTGTCTCAAGTAGATAAAGTATATTTTATTTATCTCCACAAGGCCAATTCAAAAAAAGAAAAATCAATATAAATTTGAAACCGCAACCCAAGAAAAAAGTTCAAAATCTCCCGCAATTCTCTCCCCGCAGAATTTAAAGAAATGAAAAGGCCCTAAACCCTGAAAACACCCTCAAATTTCCCGTGAGCACGGAGCAAACGAAGCTCACCTGAGCGGAAGCCCGGCCCGCAAATACGTCTCCGCAAAAATCGCAACCTGCCACATGTTCCCGCACTCCTCCTGCAGGAAAGACTCCCACAGCCTCTCATCGTCCACAAAATTTCTCCAAGTCCTGCAAATAACAGCGGCCTTAGCTGAACCCCTCGGCCCCAACCGCTGCAATATCATATAAAACACCTCCGCGCTCAAATTTTCCGCGGGAGAGAGCGCTTCGGAGTCTGTATCCTCGCTGTTCTGCGACAAAGAACTTCTCCGCAGAGAATTCCAAACCCTGCGTAGCAACATGGCTGGTGGAAATTCTTTCAAAGGCGAAACTAAAATTGCATTTACAAATTAACGAAGGATTATTAAACATTTAGGGCCTGAAAGAAATCGTCAGTCTCTGTCTCTGTCTGTATAGAGCTATGTATGAGTTCGATGGAATATAGAGGGAGGAGGATGTGCGGGTTGAGTTTATGAGGATGACGTGGCGGTATCTCGGCAATTTGCGTCACCGTGATCATAGCGAGGCCGGTGATCGGAAGACCAGTCGAGACCAGTCGCTGTTGTGGAGAAATGCCTGTAAAAGATATTTGACCATTTGTAAATGTGGATGGGAAGACATACCTGTACAGATTTTTGGTTTATGTAAAAGAAATTGTAAACGTGGATGGAGACTCTAAGACCTCGTCCTCGTTATCAATGAAATGGGACCGCCATGTCGTGCTGGCATAGCAAACGGTCGGTATTATTATTTGAATCAGAGACTTCGTTTTTACTGGCCAGCAGTTTCACCGACTCCGCCTAGCTAAATCTCTTCTCGTCGATTTTTAAAGCAAAATAAACAGTCACGTGATGGAAAAGCTTCTTCTTTAAATATGCATATAAATAAATTTTAAAATTTATTTATTACTTTAAAATTATTTTTTAATATGTTTTATTTTATTTTTAGATTTTTTTGTTTTTAAGGATAAATCAAACAAGCCATTGGAAAATACAAATGATGGTCCTAAGTTTGATTTACAGTTTGACATAGATGAAAGGCAACTCATGTGAACAAAATCTATAGCGATGTGTGTTGGAACTTTGCTTTGTGGATCCCACCAAGTATTGATTCCTCTCCTAATTAAAAAAAAGTTTAGAGATTATTTTATTGAATCATATTATTTCATTTATATTGTCAGTCCTTGCCTTTATAAGGCGGGGAACTATTGTTATCATCTCAATCTTGCATATTAAAATTATGCTTTGGGAATGGCACCGGAAAATAAAGCTAAAGTATAGCTTATATTCAGGAGAGTATTTAGAAAAAGTGAATTTATTTTCCTATTTTTGCTATTACGATTGGCCAGATTGTAGTCACCCATAGTGGGACTTTTGGCATTTTGTAAATATTTTATCATCTTTCATTTATTGTAGGTTTGCTATTGGAAATATGGTTGTGTATGGACTCTTCATGAGACGGCGTGAAAGCGTCCCCTAAGCAGTCATTTACATTTATTGAAGTATTTTAGAGTTTGGGAATGGCAGGAAAATCTGACTAAAAGAGTATAACTTATGTTCGAGTGTTTGAAAAGATTTTGCTGCTTTTACAGAAGTTTGTGATTAGGCGGTGTGGATTTTCCTCGTCGTTTGACATAAATGTTTTTAATAATAATTATTATTATTGTGTAGAGAGTTTAAGCTATTGGAAATATTTCATGAGTTTGTATAGTCATGTCTTACCATGGACTCTTTGTGGGGATGTGTGGCATCTTGAGCAGTACATCTGCATTTACTATTTGTGTCTTCTCATTTATTGTGAGTAGGCTGGAGTGCAGTCGTCATTAGTGTGTTATGGTGTAAAAAAGGTTTAATCTTTATTGACCAAATTGTTCTCAGGTGTTGTTTATTCATTGGGTCAAGTTGTTTTAATGAAATTTGAAGGTTTATCATCTACGGTGTTGGAAGCGGAGGAAAAGGTGGCGTTTGTAAGTTAATTATATCTTTACTCTTTTCGGTTTTCGTTTCTCTACTGTTTTGGTCGGATTGTTTCATGAGGGTGAAATCGGTGCCTTTTGAGAGGGTTTATGTGAACGATTTTCGTATTAAAGAATGAAGCGTTTGTAAGTTCCTACATCTTTTACAGTGTCATTTTATAGTTTTTTGCATTTTTGCATTTTATCGTTAATTTCTAGTGTGTGCACTCATTAAACTCCTCTCTATTGAAAGGGTTTGTATATGTTGTATGGGGAGCGAAAAATGAAGCCTTTGTAAGCTTGTATATCTTCTACAGTCTCATTTTATAGTGGTTTGCATATTTGCATTTTATGGGTGAATGTGTATTGTTAGTTGTTGTTTGCATTTTGTGTGTTTATGTCTATTCTTCGCTATTCTTTATGGGTTACTATCTGTTGCCCAGTTAAATAGTTAGTTGCATTTCAATGTATCCAATGAAGATGAGAATAGTTCGTATTTTAAATATTTTTTTGGTTTTGAGGTTCTAATTCTATTAAGGAATGTATTGTTTGTGTTGTTTGTCCATTTGCTCAGTTTCTATTTGTGAGTGTAGATATGGGTTAGTCTTTCTTATTTGATACTTTGTAATTGACGACTACTTTTATGGGTTGTTGTTTGTTGTCGAGTTGAACACTTAACACCATAATCCGTTAATGTGGATTCCTTTGCTATCCATGATTAAGAATGGAAATAGTTGGTCACGGTTATAGCTTATGTTCGAGGGAATATTTAGAAGTGAATTTTTCCCTTTTTGCAAATTTGTGATTGGCATGTGTAATTTTTGTAAATACATTTACTATTTACGTCTTCTCATTTATTGTGAGGGGGTTGTAGTGCAACTGTCTTTTTTGTGTTATGGTATGAAGGTTTAATGTTGTCAACCAAATTGTTCACATTGTTTGTTTATTGGATCAGGTTGTTTGACGAAGCTAAAGGGTTTTCATCTACGGTGTTGGAAGCTAAGAAGGTGGTGTTTATAAATTAGTCTATCTTTTACGCTTTCAATTTTTCGTTTCTCTTTTGTTTTCATTGGATTGTTCGATGAGGATAAAATCGGTGCCTTTCAAGAGGGTTTACTTGCGTACAATTTTGGTATTGAAGAACAAAGTGTTTGTAAGTTCCTACATCTTTTACAGTGTCATTTTATAGTTTTTTTTATTTTTGCATTTTATGGTTAATTTTTGGTGTGTGTGCACTCATGCATTGCAATTGCATTTGAATTTATTAAATGAAAATGAAAAATAGTTGTAAATAAATGGAAAAAGTATGCGTATAAAATCATTAAGCCCGTCTCTGTTGAAAGGGTTTATATCTATTCTATGGGGAGCGAAAAATGAAGCCTTTGTAAGCTTGTGAATGTGTATTGTTAGTTGTTTGCATTTTGTGTGTTTATGTTTATTCTTCACTATTCTTTATGGATTAGTGGTTTATATATGTGTAATGTAGATATGTCTGTGTTTTGCATTTTACATTAATTGGGATCTGTTTTTCCATTTATTTTGAATACATATAATTGCAATTGCTATAAATGCATAATGTTAAGAAGACCTGGAGTTGCAATGATGTCAACTTTAATGATTTTATACCCAAATATATCCCAATTGCTTTGACCTAATTTTCATTGCTATTTAATAGATTCAAATGCATTTGTAATGCGTTGCCTATGTGCACAAAATGCAAACAACAAGAAACAGTAGACATTAACCCATAAAATACAAGCATGTAAAAAACTACAAAACGACACATACATATATATGCATGTGTAGATATGTATATATAAAGCTATGTGTAAATAAATGTATGTATGTGTCTATATGTATGTGCATATGCCCGTATATAACTCTGCACACATACAGTTACATATGTGTATGTATATACGGATGTATATATGTACATATATATTTACATTTCTCCTGTGTAAATGTTTATACATATATATGTGTGTGTATATATATATACATATATGTACATAGTTAAATGTATGCATGTATATGTATGTGTCAATGCATATGTTCTTACATATATGTATGTCTTCATATATATATAAAGCTATGTGTACATACATGTATGCATGTGTCTATATGTATGTGCATATGCCCATATATAACTCTGCACACATACAGTTACATAAGTGTATGTATATACATATGTATATACGGATGTATATATATACATATCTATTTACATTTCTCCTATGTAGATGTTTATATATATATAGATATATGTAGAACATAGAGGCTGTATGCATTGACACAAACATATACATGCATACATTTAACTATGTACATATATGTATACATACATACATCCTATACATATATATATATATATATATATACTCTCTTTCCTACTATATATATATATATGCTACATACATATACATATATATATGTATATGTACATATATATATATATATGTATATGCTTACACTCTATATACATATATATATATATATGTACATACATATACATATATATATATATATGTACATACATATACATATATATATATATGTACATACATATATATATATATATATATATATATATGTTTGTTTGTCTATTCTTCGCTATTATTAATTGTTTTTATGGTTAGTGTCTATTGTTGAGTTAAATACTTAACACCCTAATTCATTAATGTAGATTTCTCCAGTAGTCATGATTGAATTTTGTCAAGAGGCATAGATTTCACCGTCATCAATCAATCTATTAAAAAAGGTTACATTTGTAAATTCTTCTATCTCTCACAACAGATGTGGACTTGATGCTCATCGTAAAATTTGTCAACAAAGAATGTGTTTGAAAGATTCAATTGCATGTGCAAAATTTGTGTATACCAAGGCTAGGGAGGTTAAAGTTTTAATAGAAGTCATGACAATTCTTGTGTGCAACTTGTTTATCCTATGCAAATTGAAAACATTTTGCATTGTCTATTACTTCAGTTCAACGGGATTGTTCGTGCATGGAAGAGTGATAGATATTGGAAGATGTCTATTTGTACATGATATAACTGATATGTGATTGACATTTCAAACGATGCATGTCATGAATATTTTGTATAGATAAGACATCTTCCAATGGTGTCTATTTGGAACTGTTCAAATGGTGTTTATGTTTTTCACAAGAAAAATGCCTAGTCATTAACATATGGTGTGTTGTTTGCTTTCTATTCATATTATGCAGTTGCAATTTATAGCTCAGAAAAAATGGAGTGTAAAATACAATTTTATTGTAATGATCTCTTGCTATGCATGTGCCATTGGTGCAATTTTGCATGTGGTGTTGCTAGTAGTAGGTCACGTGTTGTGTGCACATAATTGCATTCTCAATTTAAATTGGCAGGTTTTGAATTGTGGTAAATAGATTGAAGTAAGTTCCCATTAATGGATTATGGTTTTAAGTTTCATGCATGTCAAGGAGAAAGGATCTTATATGTGTGTGTGTGTGTGTGTGTGTGTGTGTGAATGCTCTTCCTAGACCTGCTTAAATATGAACAAACAAGTGATCATTAGTCAATAAACAAGTAGAAATTAAGCATTCCCTATGAAATTCATTTAAACATAAGAACATGAAAACATGAAAACAAAGTAAAATATCAAATATACTACTAATGAAATACTATTCTAAATGCTCAAACCAGCATCCCATAGGGGGATTGGTGCTTTTTCGATGTGGAAAGAAGCCCTTTTCCCAATCCTTTGATATGCTTGATGATGGATGTGTGATGAACAAAATGGCAAGAACCTAGCTATGATGGAGAAATTCTATGCTAACTTGGATGATATTGCGAATAATAACCTTGCATGAAATTGTCGATCCTCAATCAATAGAGAAGGCCTCTATTTACAAGGAAAAAGGGTTGAAGAGTGAAGAATGGGGAGAATGTGGGATTAAAAATTGGACCAATGGCATTGTGCCACTTCTCAACATGCTAATGAATCTTAGAGATGTGTAAGAGGAATGAATGCCAATAGGTGGCTTGTGTAAGAGGAGGTTTAAGAGCCTTCAATGCAAATGTGGCTCAAAAAAAGGGCATGTAAGAGCCTTCAATGCAAAAGTGGCTCCAAAAAGAGGACAAAAGTCCTTTGAGAGGGAAAAGTCAAGTGAGTGGAATATTCAAAGAATATGCCACTTTTGAATGAAAATACGTTAATTTAGTAAATCAAGTAAGTTGATTTACATGTGCAACTTGGTTAGTTGACCAAGGTTGACTTCCCTAGGGTGGAGTTAAAAGCTAGAGGAATGGGGGATTAGTGTTAGGATTAATTAACTTAGGTGAAATTAGTTGATTTATGGCATTTAATTTAAATGTTTGGGTTTATTTAAATCAAATGAGAGGATGTTAGAACTTTAGGATTTTAATCAAATCAATTGATTTATTTAATTAAAGGAAGAACATTAAGATTTTAATCAAATATATTGGTTTATTTAATTAAAGAAAGAACATTAGGATTGGAGATGATGAAATAGTCTAATAAAGTTCATTATCTAATTTAAGGAGGAAATTTAATGAATTTAATTAATTGAATAAAGATTATTCAATCAATTGGTTAGTGTGGAAGTGATTAAAGAATAATCGATGTTAGTTAATCAAAATCAAGTGCATGATGTCGATCAGGATATTTTGAGTGTCTACATTTTGCCCCTCTTTGAAGCAATGTACTTTTTGCGTTGGTTCAAAGAATGATGTTACTAAGATTGAAATTAAAAATAAAAATAAAAAATTGGATGCCCCACTGCTACCCCAACGAAAATAATTACGTTGGTATATTTCCCCCTCAAGAGATTGGATAAAAATTTGGATTTTTGGGTGATTTCTCGAAAAAAACAAGTTGCTTGAAGGGTCTAGAAAGGCTCCAAGATGTTGAAAATATGTCAAAACGCGAAAAAAATATGTGAAATAAGCCTCAGTTGGCCAAAAATGGTACCATGGGTGCAAAACCCTAGTTTGACAGCTAAATTGGGGCAAAAAACCCTAATTTTCATGCTTAAATAGGCTTGGAGTAGTCACTTTCCATTCATTTGTGCATTCACACTTTGGAAATTTTAGTCTTTTGAGCTCTAACCCTCCTGCAAAATGGCACGAGTGCTTCCTCGACACATTTCTTAGCGAGTTTGCATGCACTAGAGACCTCTAGGCGTAGGACCACTGGTATGTAATCCAAACCCAACTATGAAATTTGATTTTTCAGTGCATTTATTATGCTTTTAGAGAGTCAAAGTCCCCAACATCACTATATAGCGACGCACAAACTATCAGTTAGTGATGCTAAAAAGTCAAATAGTGCCACTAGTGCAAATGGCGACACAATTCACGATTTGCATTTAGAGTTTAAATTCTCAAATAG
>VDFB02209836.1:0-12963 GCA_007258455.2 Sequoia sempervirens
CCCATCATGATCCTGCACATACCCAGGTCTAAATTAGGTAGGTTTTATTGCTAAGGTGGATCACTCCTTTCTTCGAAGGCCATACACTTATGATTGGGTCAATTGTTCTTTTCTTTAGAAAATTTCTATTGCCTTTTTGATATGTTAATTATGATTTGATTAGATGGGTTATGAAGCACTTATTTCAAACAAATATCTTTATGAAAGAAGTATATTGGCATGAAATTAAATATGATTTGTATTCCAATGTAAAAACTACAAATAATGGAAACAATTCTTTCAACACATAAAATATTATGTAGTAGTCAATTAAAATGAAAAAGCTTACTCTATATTAGTTAGGATAGACAACTAAGAAAATGATCTAAAGTTACTTATTTATCCTAGAGGAACTAAGTATATAGTATACAAAGAAAACCAACAAACCCACAACTACCCCTATTTTGAAGGAGTTTAGTTTTCTCCCCTTCCTGATCTCGCTAATATTGTCTAACTATTTTAAAGAGAAGAAGGGTCATAACACAACTTTATTCAACCTAGTAAATAGCTTGGTTAATGAAACTTGAAAAAAGCAACAAAACAATTGCTACATCTATACCATGCTGAATGAAGAGGGTGGACAATAATCTACTTATAGTTTAATAAAAACACTATTTTCATAAGGCTTGACATTAGAAAGATAAGTAAGTTAATTATAGTTTAATAAAAACATTATAGTTTTAAGCCAAAATATACCATTGTATTTGCATGGATTCTTAGTTAATATATGGGGAGCAGAGATAGATGGGGAGCAGTGAGAGAGAGATAGAGATATATGGGAAAGAAAGAAGGAGAGATGGAGACATATATGGAAAGAAAGAAGAGAGGTGAGATAGGAGAGTCGATGGATAGGGGGGAGGAGGAGAGATGGTGAGAGATAGAGAGGGGATATAGAGAGGGGAGGGAGAAAGGGATATGGATAGAAAGAGATAGAGAAAGGAGGAGAGGGAGATAAAAAGAGAAATAGAGACAGAGGATATAGAGTAGAGAGACGGAGGGAGAGATGGAGGAATGAGAGAGAAAGGGGGAGAGGGGAGAGATAGCTCAATAGATAGAGGGGGGAAGAGGCGGGAGTGACATAGATAGTGGGAGATATAGAGAGTGACATGGAGAGATATATCAATCACCTCCCTATATCATCCTTATCTCTTTATCTCTCTACCTCTCTCTATCTCTTTGTCTCCCTTTATATTTGTATGTTTCTCATTATCTCCCTCTCTCTCTATATTTTCTTCCCTATATTTATCTTTGTCTCCTTAAGTGTGCAATGGGTACATTGAAGAGGTCTTAAAGGAGAATTATCATATCTTTAATCAAATGGCATGCTACCTTGAGCATAACTCCCAAGGACACATGCCATCCTTGGATTGTTGACATGAAACAACCAATCAAAATTTAGTTTCTCTCTCATATTAATATATATTACTATTATATTAATTATATTTTGTATTATATAAAAATATACTTATTATTAATTATTAATTATAATAATTTTGTTAAAGAATATAATATATAATTATAATAATTTGAATAATTATATTATTTATTATGTAAAATATAGCTAATATATACTTAACTATATTGTAGAATATTAAAACCTAGGTAAATGGTGCCAAAATTTTGAACTTAATTAACATACTGTAAAACCTAACGAAACCAGGTTGTAGCTCATCAAATTGGAGAAGTGAAAGGTCAATACCAGCGTTGAGGAAGAGTTTGGAGTAGTGAAAACAAGGTCAATGCCAGTGCTGAGGAAGAGTTTGGAGTAGTGAAAACAAGGTCAATGCCAGCGCAGAGGAAGAATTTGGAGTAGTGAAAACAAGCTGAATGCCAGCGTCGAGGAAGAGTTTGGAGTTAAAACAAGGTCAATACCAGTGCCAATGAAGAGTTTGGAGGAGTGAAAACAAGGTCAATATCAGTGCCGAGGAAGAGTTTGGAGGACTAAAAACAAGTTCAATACCAATGTCGAGGAAGAGTTTGGAGTTAAAACAAGGTCAATACCAGTGTCGACGAAGAGTTTGGAGGAGTGAAAACAAGGTCAATATCAGCGCTGAGGAAGAGTTTGGACTACTGAAAACAAAGTCAATACCAGTGCCAAGAACGAGGTTGAGAGAACTCAGGGAAAATTAACGACCAAGGGACAATGAGTACTGTAAGTTTGGCACCCCTATTCTCTTTAACCTTCAATTTTCATCCCTAGTTTCCAAAGATCTTCTCGTACATTGGCACCCCCATTCTCGTAAAATGGTATAAGATAAGAAAAAAAAGAAAATAGCTTAGTCCTTCACATTTTTATCCACTAGCCTCAGGTCTTGGAAAAACTCCCATAATCTACCCACATCTTGGTTGAGGTCTAGGATTTCATCACACATAGCCTTCACAATGAGTGTTGTAGACTTAGCCCAAGTATATGCTAGGCTAAGGTAGATCTAATGAATGGAAATAGAGGCATACACTTCTTCTTTAATACCTCCACCACAAACATATGCAAGGTGTTGGTTGTTTTTATGGTAAGCAGGTTGATCTTCTAATCTACCTATGGAATTTCCAATTCCAATAAAGGGCAGCTCTTAGGACCTGAACCAACTGACGAGGATTTGAAAAACCTCCTACACTTTTGGCTCTACAAGACCCAAGAGGGTGATCCCTTAATGCATTTACAACCTCTACACCATCATCATAAACAACATTAACAACAATAGATAATCTCATTTAATAGCTCAACATAATAGGATAATACTGAATAGAATTGGTTGTTTATCAATAATATCAACTATTTGGAGCATGAGATAACTACAACAACATTTTATAGTATAAGATAGTCATTGATTTGCAATTTGTAGCAAGCTCTAGGTAAAGGCAAACAAATATTGAACCATACAAATAAGTACAACTTAGATCAATGTCATATATCCATTGGAGGAGTCAAATTTATAAGCATCTAAGGGTTTATAATAGATTTAACATATAACATATAAGATCCTTGATAACATTGCTTTGCAATCTCATCAATATGTATTCTAACCCAATACTGCTTATCAAATCCTTATACAGAACATATCAGCCTACAATCTCATTCAATCATTTTAATTAATTCCTTGAATTATACCTAAAACAAGAATCATACACACCACAACAGTGAGATGAACGAAACAATCCTTGATCATTTTATTCAAAATTCAGATATGCTTTTACAATGGAGAGACATGTGTTCGAATTAATCATATCAATTCAAATTCCAATACTGTCATAAAACATCAAATCCCCATGAATTCAAAACCTACTACAAAATGACTCAAAACCTAAATTGCATTTTTCCTAAAACCATTAGACTTTACAATTTTCTCTGCAACTTCATCTAGACTCAACCAAAAATATCTAACTTGCTAACCCGTACTTCTGGCCTTGAAATCCTTCTTATAGAAAAAGAAGGAGCAAACAAGCATCGGGCAAAAAAGCACATGTGTCACTAGCCAATTGGGCTGCCTTGTGATATTCCAAAAATTTGTTACAACAACAATCTCCCCAGAGAATCTTCTTGTTCATCGTGCCCACTGAGAATGGTGGATGCAACAACAAAAAACTTCATGAATTTTGTGCCTAGACTGTCACCAAAAAATAAAACTGGAATATGTTGTAACTACAACAACTGATTTGCCAACCGTTAGTAGCCTACTCCCTTTCACTCTTCCTTAGTTAAATATACATTTACCCATTTTTGGTACTCTTCATCAGTTGGCCAATAAAAATTGATCACCTCATTCACCTTGACATTATAAGTTTTGTACTTAACTACCACCTGATTTGCTTCTCTTTCAAAAGATTCCAAGAATGAGCTGGTGCTAATGATTCTTTCCATACATCTCACCAACAAATCATAATCTGAGTTATCCTATTTTTGAGGGTTTTGTAGTCCAAACATGATATAAAGGGGCTTTTACACTTTTTGTGATTACTGTAGCTTGTGTAAGAGGCCCCATGGATACTGTTGTAATTGTAGGATGCATGAATAGGGCGTAGGATGAGAAATAAAGAAGGTATAGTTGTTGTCCTCAATAGTTTTGTGAAGAAAAGCATGTGAAATGAGAGGTTCAAGCCTAGGTTTCAACAAAACATGTATGGAAGATATGATTTTATGAATTTTTATCCATGTGCAGACCTAATGGGTTGTTTCTGAACACTGAATATAAATGATATACATACACACACACACACATTTATGTATATATGTATGTATATGTATTTTTAAATGTAAATGTAAATGCAATTACTGGATGCTCTCCTAGAACAATAAATGCAACATATCATTAAAAAAATCTATATCTATGTATATAAATGTGTATTTCTAAATGCAAGTGTAAATGCAAAGAGCATATGGTTTTGTAGTTTTATAGATACAACATATCCATAAATTAATGTAATTGAAATTCTAAAGTCTTCAACACATATAATATGAAATCGATCAAACTATTAAACTACATGAGAAATAAATGAAAACAGTAAATGCATATGTATGTGTATTTGTAAATGTAAGTGTAAAATAAATATGAATAATGAAAATTATAAAAGAATACAAGGAAAGGTCTCCTCCCTTCTTGGTAGTGATAACCTCCTCCACACACAACCCTTAAAAATTATGAATAGAGGAATATAATCTTTGAAGAACTCAAAGTTGATTCTCTCCTACCTGATGCAATTAGTCATTTTATCCTTACAAACATTTATAGTGATTACTAGAGGCACATAGACCAATTCTTCATAATAGAAGAATTTGATCATACTTTTCCAATGATGGCATTATGAGAAAACCTTAGGTTAAATGAATAATTCCTAGCTAAGTTCTTTAAATCATGTCCAACCGTATAAGAGAAGACTGCTGCTATGTGTACCTGGATACCATGGAGAAAGGATAGTCTTTGGGCTCTTTCATCAATCATCCTACCTTAAAACATACCAAAAATATCCTAGCAATTAGACATAGGAAGATTTAATATGACTTAAAAAAAAATTATTGCCAAAGCGTAAACTTATGATGACTTAACCAGGCCTAGTACACACTCGCTCCCCGTTAACCACTTAGACATATGAAAATTAAATGAAAATTTGTTGCTATTTTTAGTCATGTAGGTGTCCAATAAACCAGTTGGTGGTGTTTCCCTTCAAGTTTATTTACTTGAATGAAGAGAAAAAGTCCTTTGATTACAATTAAAGAATACATTTGTGGCCTTGGTTGTGTAACTGGTGGACCATAGTCACATTTAATAGTTATTACAAAGTTTGGGAGTTAAAATGTTAAGTAGATTTAATTTTTGATGGACACATTTGGACGGTAGTAACAATAGCTTGCAATCTATCAAGACTTGATTACCTTATAACCTGTGAAATTCTAGCAATGAAATGATAGATTAATCATAATGTCACCTTGGGATCACATCACCATGAAAGAACTTAATCCAACATCCTTATGAGTGTAAGTACCACCAAATAGGTATTTGTCAGATTTGTCTTCCTCAAGCAAGGGAAATTCAGGAAGAGAAGAGGAAAGAGAGACATGTAGTATGTCTAAAAGAGGGAGATCAACTAGAGGTCAAAAGATTAGAAGAAAATTTTGTAAATGCGTGGAATTTTTTCTTGCTAAAGGGGGGTCATGTTCTTATGATGATGAGAGCATAGGTGACGTCGAAGTGCCCTTGAGGTACAAACATCTACAGAAACAATGTGTACCCAAGGAACTTCCTCCAATAAACACTGGTTTTTGTGTCAACGAGAGGGTATATCGCATAACAAAGCACCATCGTCATTACATGATTTGGGCCTATTTTGCATGGAAGGCATAAAGTTCTGTTACGACAAAGTTACTGAATTGATGGAGTATGTCAGACCTTGTTATAGTTACAAAGATTGGATGCAACTAGTTTGATATACTCGAAGTATGCATAGGTATGCAATGTTTGCAAATTATATACAACTAAAAGATGATGATCAAAATAAAGGAGTGGCTATGTACATTGACGGAAGGCCAAAAGCATTAGGGAATATTGCAGGGTTTATAAATAGTACACGACCTGGGTCAACAAATAAGCAACCCAATTGCATATTTGAGACGCGCAAGGGAAACCGTGTATTCGTATGTGCGATAAAATCAGTAACTGTAGGGGAAGAGTTGCTAATCAATTACAATTTGAATCGCTTAGTTACAAACACAATTACTATGGGGGTGGTACATACTATGTGCTGTTGGTTTTTTTTCTTGTAAACTAGGTTTGTCTCCTATTCTACCTATGGAGTAGCCAACTCCAATCAAGGGAAGCTCAGAGGACCTGGACCAACTGACAAGATTCAATCAAAGACTGAGATCTTCTACACTTTAGGCTCTACAGAACTAGGGCGGGTATACCCAGACAATGCCTTAAAGAAGACCAGACATTACTTTTTATAGCAGATGACTCCTAATGCCAAGTGTTGAGAACATCAAATAGGGCTAGATTCTCAGTTACAAAACACTTGAAGCAATAAGGAGGTGGGACAAGACATCAAGCAAAATATATTCATTGATTTATATGAATTATTTTCTGAGACGGACAGGGCTGGAAGACAGACTAGTGCCTAATCTGGGGTCATGGAGTCACACACACAAATGGAAGACTCTCTGCAAATGGACCTCAACCAGTGGATCTTGTTTTGTTGATGCCTTGCATCAACTATCAGTTCCTTACACTGATAATCCAACTCTTGTTATCAGTCAGACTCTTCTTACCAAATCTAGCTTGCATACAAACAATCACTATCACCTACTCAAAGGGTTTTAATTGCTCCCTTGAAGCAGACCTATCAACAAATGACACAGTCTCATGAAATATGAGAAGATGAATAAAGGCACCTTATGCATTCATTCAAATGATCAAAGCATACAAGCATGGATTCAATTTGATGGCATATGCATGAGAGACAAGTGTCTTCATGTGTTCCTTGTACAAACTGATTGCATTTATAGAGAAATTCAGACTTTACAACTTACAGACTCAATATTGACTCAAGACTAAACCCTAGCCTATCTTAGACCAATCCCAGAACTCAGAAAGTGGAAATGAACACAAAAGTTTGGAACCCCTACATCTGGCCATGAAATTCTCCTTTATAAGAACAAGAGAAGCAACAAGCAATCGACCAGATGAGATTACATGTCATCAAAAAAAATGACCAATTAGCACAGCTCGCAGGCCATGTCACTAGCTTCACCGAATATCATTAAATGCTTTGTGCTAGGTGATCACAGGGAAATATCGATGCAGATCCGATTAGGTCAGAAGAAGCAAGTACATGGATGGGCAGCCATGGCAGTCAAACCAGGAAGGTACAATGACCATGCCATCCAAGAAATCTGCGGGTGCAATCATCACAAATCCAGAGGTCACAAATGTAGAAGCCAGCTGTCTCAACCACCTCTCCACCTCAGAGAACTCGTTGCCCTAGTTCTGCAATTAATTCGATCTCTATCACACCAACCAACACCAACAATCGAGGCTCAGGACCAAATCGGGGTCATCATGTCAATCCTGTGAAATCTTCATCGCCATTCTCGAGCCACGGGCCAAGTGACCAACCACAATAAATGCATCCCTGGTTCAATCCATGTTGGCCACAGCTTCCAACAAACCAGTCAGTGTGACACCGCGGAGTCGGGAAGACAACACACCGAGAACCCAATGTTTCATCGAGCAAACATACCATTCAGCAAGATCGGGCGCATTTGGCCAAACATCACAGTGACAACAATGCCACATCAACGAGAGAATGCACAATCGACAGGAGATCATGTCGACACCCCAACAAGAAGCACCATTGGAAAGAGAAAGTGGTGTCGGGAAGACCTCAAGGCGACAGCAAACAGTCAGTGAAGAGATACACTGGAAAGCCAATCATATTGGCAACACACCATCCGATCAGGGAGACATCTGGCCTATATCAATCACTGAACATAGTTGGCGAGAGATGGAGGGGGCGGGGAGACATCTCCCCAACACATTGAGCGGGGACCACCAAACAAAATATCTCAGAGAGAGATCACGAAGTCGCCTAGAGATCACAATGAAACCG
This sequence comes from Sequoia sempervirens, assembly GCA_007258455.2. NCBI lineage: Eukaryota > Viridiplantae > Streptophyta > Pinopsida > Cupressales > Cupressaceae > Sequoia > Sequoia sempervirens. Next base: position 8,137 of record VDFB02209836.1, read on the forward strand.
AAAGGTCATACCGAGAGCATCACAAAGTCAAGGAGAGATGGTCGGGTCAGCCAGACATCATGGCGAAGGCACCACGGCCAAAGGGAGGTCACACCAAACATCAAATGGGTCGTCAAAGTTGGCAAGACAAGTAAGGGTCGGGGAGACATCTCCTCGACATAACCAACATAGGCCGACTGAGACTTTGGGAAGACAAGCTGGGGTCGCCAAGAGGTTAGCCTGAGGACCAAAAAGTCACAGAAAGGAAATGCGGGGCCAGTGAAAGCAGTAACCAAGGGCCGGTGATGAATGGAGAATGGGGCATAAAAAATGACCAAGTGGCAAGTGCACCGGCCAGGCAGGTCAATGAATAAAAAGACTAGCAAAACGGGAACTAGACCAAGTCAGAGCCAGAGACAGGAAAGACACGGAGTCGGAGCCGGAGCAGGGGACAAAAAGGAACAAAAGAGATCGGGACTGAAAACCATCCTGCTCCCACCTCCGCAAAAGTCTACGGAGCCGGAACCAAAACAAGACAGAGAAGTCGTGGGGTTGGGAGCGGGACAAAACCCAAAACAGGAAACTTGAAAAAGGTTCCAAAATAGATTCTCGTTTCAATTCCGCCCTGCCAAAAGCAAAAAGAAAACAAAGTGAGCGGAGCCAAGGTTAGAGAAAAACCTGAAACCATAAGCATGAGAAAGGTTCCAAAACCGGTTTCCACTCTGATCCCACGCCCACCAAAGGAAACAAAACAAAAGACAAGCGAAGAGGCGGAGTCGGGGTCAGAATGGAACTCAAAAAAGAAACCAAAGGCAATATCCTTATTCCAATTCCATTCCGGTTCTGCCTCCGCCAGGCAAAGAAAAACACAAGGCAAGGAAGAAAAGAAAGATCTAGCTCTTCGAGACATGAAAACTTAGCACGCTGAGCTCAACCCTGGTGGGAGCCCATTTACCCCACGTGCCAAAATGATAGAAAATTCTCAAGCTAAAGATTTGTCAGGGAAATCAAAGGAAAACAACTGAAAAATGAGAGATAACCAAAATAGGCACTAATATAGGCTCCAGTTGGGGATGTATGCCCTTGGTGGGCATAGCAAGAATTCAAATCTCAGGGAGAGTAGACCTGACAGAAAAGACCAAAACAAACTAGGAACTAGCCCAGACAGAGCCAGTAGACACAAAAAGAAAACAAAATAGAAAGCAAAAACTGTAAGCTAATGTTCATGGATAAGATACTTTAGGAGAAGTATAACTTCAAGAACTATCCATAAATTGGCAGTTCAAGAATCTCTTGATTCACTCCTTGTCCCATCTGATGACATTAGGCCACCAAATGAAAGATGAGAGTCAGCTTTTACCCCTATCAAATACAATTCTGTAGAATGAGTTGGCCTCCCCTAACTCATGCTTGCCTCTGCCAAACTGCAACAATATGAATGACAACACCCTTGCAAACACAAGTACCTAATTGCCTCTGTGCAAGCAAAAACTTACTCGCTGTTTAGTTTTATCTTCAACTGGCAATTAGATCCAATAAACCTTATCATTGCCACACTCTTCATTGTTGTGTAATGTGGCAATACCTATGAATACTAATCAAAACCATATGAAAACATAGTTTGATCACAAATAGCTACCTGATAAAACATGTTAGTATCTCTCAACAGGTCAATACAATCAACACTATAACTATTATGTGACAACAAGCCATTCTTTACATCAATTACATCATTCTAAAGTTGAGAATAATTAGCTTCATTATTCTACATATTGTCACATTCATTGAAAACTCCATCCAGCTGACAAAAATAGCACTCACAATCTGCTACATGGCTAGAACTATTATGTTCATTCTGATTAGTAGTTTTCCCATCAAAATTTAAATCATCACAAGAACTTACCAGAAGTTCTGGCTCACTATACAAACTACCCTGAAGTGTATACAAAAGGATACACTCATCTATTAGAACACTCTGCAACTGCTCTTCATCATTTTTAGCAGGAGGAGGAGGCACATCATCAATGCTATGATGGCTTCCACTTCTACTCCTGCTTCCTCTTTCTTCTTGCACTTGTTCTTCATCATGCTAGCAATGAGAGTCATCAAAGGACTCTAACTCCTCTTCATAGGCCGTCCAACTGTCATCATCATTCCAATCTTGCTCATGATTGGGAAACTCTCGTCTAGAGGTGCAATCTGATCTCTGACTGAAATCAGTGTCATCATGATCTGTAAGATCACCATTAGAAGGGGCATCAGACTCACTTACATCATACCCTACATCCTGCAGGTCCTCATCAGTGTCAAGGTCGATAGGAGTTTCCCACAACAACATAGAGTTGTTGTGTGCATAACTTTGATATTCGTTGGCTAACAAATATGATATTTGTTCACAACTTAGTAGGTCAATGTTCTGTCCTACTCTCTCAACCACTTCTTCCTCTTCTTGACCTCCACTAGGACTGGATGCAATACCAAGCAGAAAACTAGGATATCCCAAGGTATCTACAAAAATATTACCTTCATGAGAGTGGACCTCGACATCCTCACAGTCAAACCCGATATCCTCTATGGTACTCCTTGCATTAGCAACTTCATTTGTCTTCTCATGAAGACTTGTGTCAAGACTGCACTCATTTTTGCACTCAAACTGCTTAACTGTCTCATCACAGTGCCGATTACACCTCCCTTCTTCAAAGAGCCAGTCCAAATGATGTTCCTCTTTGGGTTCTTGGCTTAGGAGACTCAAACTCTAATCTCTGGCTTGGGGCACCACTTCTGCAAGTTGTTCAAACACAACTTCATCATCTGATGAAGCATCATCAAAGGTATCAAGGAACAAAGTCCTGAGCTGATACCATGAACCAATGGAGTGCACTGGTAAGCAAGCAAACCAATCATCGGCCACACCTTCTAAAGTTCTTACAAAAAATCTCATGACCACATCCTCTTTTTCAATCTAACAGTCTTCCATGAAATCAATGAAAAATTGCATATGTATTGATGTTGAATCTTCAATATCACCTCTAAACTTGGGTAAATGTTTATTAATTCCCCAAGGGATAAAATGTGGGTAACCCTGGATTCTATCAAAATCCAAAGGGTTGTATCTTTCATTATCATACACCCTTTTATGAAGACAAGACTGTGCCTTAAGCATGGTATCATAGCTTGTAGAGGGAGCATCAAAACAACAATGCATTTTGCAAATGAAACCTATCCCTCTACACTATCTAGTTGCAATATTCAAATATCCCTTGATGACAATGTTTGATCTCACCAAATAAGGGAACTAAAGTCTTTTCAATGTTCAAAAGCATGAAGAATACCTGGAAACATTGCAGCTATGGAACTTTCTTCAAATATTCAGTAGGTTCACCTTGACAGAGTCGCCACCTCTTTGCAGAGGACAAAACTTCAAATGATATGAAGTTCACTTACATATAAGTCCTCTCTGAGATCGTTCCACGAGCAGATCCCCATAAATATTTTAGGCTGACTACAACAAAACTTTCTCTAGGCCTAAGATTCTTCAAACTTTGAACATAACCAACATGCCATACAAAGATATGACTCTATTGCACACAATATGACTCATAAAGCTAGATTCGGTTCGCTCCCCAATAGAGTCGCCAATCTGTTGCTTCTTTTTCTTGTAAACTAGGTTCATCTCCTATTCTACCTATGGAGTAGCCAACTCCAATCAAGGGTACACTACAGGATTTGACACCATTTTCTGATGGTCGTTCGTCGGTCGTTCGACAAATCTCTGTCGGAAGAGCGACGCAATGGCGAAAAATTTTTCGTCGCTGTTTTTTCGTCGCAAGGACGATGAAAAATTAAACATCAAAATAACGGCGAAGAATCGTCGGTCGGCAGCATCGTGACATACGTCAGGATTTTGTCGGAATATAGACAAAAACTTTGTTTATCCACCGATGAACTACACCAGAAGTTCATCGTCGGCTCGACGAAATGGGCAAACATTTAGCGTGGAAACATGGAAATTTCATCGAAATAGCGACGAAATACAAAATTAGTAGCGTCGAAAGAACACCAAAAATTCATCGAATATGCGACAAAATAGGCAAGTAGTAGCGTCGGAAGAACACTAGAAGTTCGTCGAATGTTCGACGAAATAGTCGTCGCAGCTATAGAAACTTCGTCGAGGCTTTCTGTTGATTCGTCGGTTGTTATCGTTGAAATTGCGACGAAGAAGCAAAATTTTTAAAAAAAAAATATTATATATTCGTGGAAATGTACCATTGCGGAGACTGACGACTGATCATACATACAGACTGCATATTGGTTTGATGCTTCAAACGATGCATTTCTCATATTGAAAAGTGCATTACCTTATTGAGCTTCTCTTTCTTTTGAGTATAGTTTAATATTCTCTACTTAACAAGGCCAACCATTGACTTGGAAGCTCATTTGGCTCCCCCCTCACATCACTCTCAATTCATACCCAATCATATAACATTAATCATTGATTCATCCATTAATAACATATAACATTCATTCATTCATCCATTAATAACATATAACATTCATTAATTAACATATTCACATTCATTCATTAACATATAATAATCATTCTTTCAGTTTTTACATATTATCAAAATATGGTTGTCATGATATGATTACAATCACTTTTTTTTTTTTATATTTTAAAGCTACATAAAGCTGAAGTGGAGTATCATTTTCTAAATCAATATATGTTCCCCCTTTAGTTGTTCCCTCTACTTGTGATCTTAATGTACGTGTAGTCGTCTGCTCATGACGTGGACGCCGCTTCAAGGGGGGATTTGCTGCAATAAGAAAGAAATGTTAAACTGATATGTT
>VDFB02209838.1:0-17505 GCA_007258455.2 Sequoia sempervirens
CCATTCAACTCTCTTCGAAGAGTAACTTTGAGCTCTTGGGTAAATTCAGGACTTAGCCAAATTTCACTTAGAAAATTTAAAGGCTAAAACAGGACCTTTGTTCATCTTACGACCTTTGGTTGGCCCGGCTTCTCAGATTAGGTATTTGGCAGTGCATCATAAACTGAGTAAAATTGATCAAAAGGTATCTGCAGAAACCATAAAAAGCCCGACATCTGAAGGCTTAAAATCAGCACCTCTTTGCAAAGTTAAGCTTTTCACCAGACTTAGTCAAATTTTGACATATCTCGAATGAAGGAAAAATAAATCCTTCATAACCGGTTATCAACTTTAAATTTGGATGGGGTTCCTTTACTTGAGCCCCAAACTACATTACCACGGCAGTTACAAAAGACACGCTCTCCAGAAAACATGTCGAGGGAATTGCTTGAAAAGGCAAGAGCCTTTTTGAAGAGTTGCTCTTTTCACTCGGACTTGAGCCATTTCACAAATGAAGCAAAATAATATAAAACTTCAAATTTACCATTTGCTTCGTCATCTTAAATCAGCGAGAGCGAGGCAAAGAAGCTAAGCGTAACGGACCAGGTTAGATATCGATATCATCAAAGAGGCATTAAAGGCTTAGAAAAGCTTCGAGAGCGCGCAATGCTCTTTTGCTTTTCAAGCGTGTTACGACTAAGATTGACCCTCACGTTGACCACCGAGGTTCGAATTATACACCTTCGAGATTCACCCAGCAGCCGGATGTATGCGCCAAAGCTTGAACAAAGCGTGAAAAACATCTTAGGTGGCATTTAGCCAAAAACAGCTTCTTTGGCACACCTCAAAAAAGATAGAGCACCTTTCCCAAAAGGCATGCTTTTTCTCCAATGTTAGTAATTCTCACTTTAAGTCGTTTTGTGTTGTATAACAGCTTGCAGCAGTGCGATTTGATAATTTGGATAGCTCAGCTGGTACGACATGATGCCGGACAAATGCTTTGGAGGTGATATGGAAAACCATAAGAGGATCTAAGCCCCTAAAAGATAAGGCGCCCATTTGAAAATGTGCTCCCCTCTCCAAAGATAAATTTTTTTGATGATTTTCCTTCAGATTTTCACTTTTCTCAAATTTCTTCAGTAACAGACTGACATGACACTAACACCAACTCCATATTTAAAAACCCTAAAAACGACCTTCTGACATCACTTTAACAAGATTAAGACTCAATTAAGGAAAATGCCTTAGTGAAGCAAAATTTTGGTTTTGGGTACAACAAAAGTCACACCTGGCTCCTAAAATCCCAAAATCCACTATTCACTTGCAGCCAGCCTTCAAAATCCCGAAATAACTTTAAAGTGCCTAAAAGTCGGACTTTTTGAGCTTGACTGCAATTGCAAGTTGAAAGTTCTGACTTGCACTTTTCAAAGATGCAATCTAACTTTTCATTTGTCATGAAAAGCACATGCCCCTTTCACTTGCAATTAGCCTCCAAAGATCCGAAATGAGTTATAATGCTCATTTTCTGCCCTCATACAGCCAAAACACCATTCTGAGTTAGAGCCTCTGCCATGTCTACACCTATAAATGTTGATGATGTCTTAACTTTATGGAATTTTCATCGCAGCCTTGTAGATTCTTGTTCGATGACAAAGGAACCTGTTTCTCCATCGAACAAAAAGATGAAGTACAAATACGACAAGTATCAGAATGAGATTCCTTCTTCTCATGTTGTCTCAAACATTGAAGAAATCAGAGACACGGAGATTGGACATGTTGATATGTCTGAGTTTATGAAGAGAACTGAGAAATCAACTTCTCATCATATGCAGTTGCTGCTAAGAAGTCATATCCATTTGGTTTCCTCTTTTTCTGTTGCTTCCCTAGAGCTAGAGTTTGTCCTTGCATGCGCTGCTCACTTTGACAGAGAATCCAAAACCATTAAAGATGATGATGGTAACGTAGTCATTAGGCTTGATCGCGAAACTATCAATAGGATTTTCAGAGTTCCAGACTCGCCAATGTATTCAGAGATATCAGTAAAGAGTGCTCTAGATCATTATGAACAGACGAAAGAAGATTGTATACAACACATCCATAGTAAATGGCTTTTGAAGCGTCGGACTTGTGTGTCGCGGTGGCCTAAGTTGTATCGATCTGAATTCAAAGAAGAGGTCAATGATATAATCACACTCTTGAGCAGGATAATGGGGTTGAAATTCTCTAATGTCTTTGAGAAGTGGATTTACAAATTCATAGTGCTGATAAGGAAGGCACAGCACCAAATCTTTTGGGGAGAAATAATCAGCGATAGTTTATGTGAGTAGCTTGCACAAGTTCCTACTACGCTCACATTTTACATGAATTCCTACTTGGTTTACATAGCAGCTTCATTGAGGCAATTTCCAGGCCTTTCTACCCAAGGAGATAGATCACTAGTTTCAGTTTGGGAGTACTATGATTAGCTGCCTTTGAGACCAAGAAAAATTCATTACAAAAGAGTCCAAGACGCATTCTTTGGTCATTTCATGTGCCTATTTGACAAGACCTTGCAGAACAACAGAGTATTAGACGCTGCTTGGAAAAAGGTCAATGAATATGGTTGTCTCTTTCTCCAGTTTCCCACTTTTACCTACATGAGAGTTGGCTGTTTTGAAGATCAGCCATACATGCTTCCAAGATACCCAACAGATAAAATTATTCTAATGGAGCTTGCAAGGCAATTGATGACAGTGCATGCACGACAAGCTATACAACATAAAACTGGAGTAAGTATCTTGTCTCATAATCCATTGCAGATTGGGAGGTACTCCTTGACAACTACCTCAAGGGCAAAAGCAATGGAAACTGAGATTCAGGAGATCAAATTAAAAAGATTCAAGGCAAGAGCAGATTTTGATTACAGAGGAATAAAAGACAAGATAAAGAGAGCCTTCACTCATGTACATCGTCTTGAAGATATCTGGGTAGATCTTCGAACAGAGAAGGACATCTATAAAATGGACTATTGCAGGCTCACAGCTGAACAAATTATTGATCTTAATCTGACCTTGATCCTAGAAGGAGTAATTGATGATGGGCAGATTTTAGATCTAGAATATGAAGAACAAAGGGTTGCTGACGCTGCTATTTCAGCAATACAATGGTCTAATAAAGAATCAGTTTCTATCTTTAACAGATTTCAGTCAGTCCTGGTAAATACTAATTCTTGGTTCAAGAGTATAGGTGTCAAAACTATAAAAAATCAGGGTTAATGATGATGATGATTCAGCTAGACCTGTTGGATTGAAATAAGAAGTCAGAGATAAGTCCAAGGAAGGTGCTTCTTCTTCAGGAACCAGAATCAAGCTAAAAATCAGTCGTGTTGTAGAAAAACCTTTGGAGAAAACAACATTAAAAGGGAAGGAGGTTAAAGAGATTCAGAGCCAAATCATCGATCAGCAAAAAGGAGAGGTTTTTGAGTCTCCTACTGCTCTAAGTATAATGTCTCCACATATTGATGCTGCACCAGTATCAATACTGTCTCCCATGTCTCAAATTGATAGTGATGTTGATTCCTTCTCAACGGTTTTCGTTCCTCCTATTGCTCCTACGGAAGTTGTTATTCATACTTCAATTTCATCCACATTGACCACTTCTATGGAGATCATGCATGATAATTTGGAGAACGTTTTTGATGCTAATCCGATGTATCCAATGACATCACAGATGACACTTCCAGAAATAGATACATCAGTTGCAAGTTTTGATTGCTTTATGGCTGATGCTGATCACAAGATGCCATCCAAGCAAACTTTTGTTGCAATTCAAACTGAGACATCTCCTAGAGTAACGACCGTGGTACATAATGAATCTGTTTCTGCACAAACCACAATTGCTGTTTCAAATGCAAATACGTTGGATCTTCCTCCATGGTTGAGTTCAGTCACTTTAAAGAGAAAGAAACAGGTAATCTCTCCAAATGTGTTTGATTTCCAATAGTTGAAGAGATCAAAGCCAAAAGTTGCAAAGCAGGCTAAAATGGTTTCACAGATAGTTGTAGACAATAGTAGAATGAAGTATGCAGAAATAGTTGAACCCTTGCAGACAAGTCACCAGAAGAGATGCAAGTATCTGACTACAAATTCACTAGGGTGGATTTAGGCAAACAAACACATGCAAGCATGATGCAAGACGCCCAAAATTCAGTGACTGTCTCGACACATAGTTATAATGAACTCTTGGCAAAGAAAGAAAAGCTGAAAGAGGAGAATGTACAACTTGTTTCGGTAATTCAAAAGATTACCAACTCTTTAGATCAAGTTGATCCATTAACTTCTTTCACTTTTGAAGAATCAGTCAAGCAATTGGAGAAAATTGCACAAAAGGCTAAAACAGTTGATTCTTGGGCAGCACAGCTGAATTATCAAAGCATACTAGTAATTGTAAAGACATTACAAATTCTGAATAATGTCAGAATAGCAAGAGTAAAGGTGAATCAGACTTTGGAAGCTTTCAAGCAAAGTTTGGATTCACTTGAAAAAGATTTAAAAATTTGGCATGAGATGGATCAAGTCAAGCTAGAAATTCTATGCAGCAATTCAATCATACCAAACAGAGAAAAATACATAGAATTTGAAGAACTCATGACAAACAAGTCATTAGTTATTCAGGATCTCATCAAAGATGTCCAAGCTACACTAGAAATGAGTGATGAAGTTGAGCAGGACAGTTTCTACTTTTGAGAGAATCCCTTGCAGAATTTTAAATCATGAAGGAGAATTACTTGCAACTGATGTGGTTACTACAGAAATGGCAACAAATCTTCGTCAAGAGCTGGAATCAGAACAGTTTACTATGGATTTAATTAACAAGTTTGTTAATCATCGAATGATCCTTGATAAGATGCAAACTGTTTATGAAGAGCTTAGAGAAGCAACAATAAGGTATTTTGATGTAATCTTGAAAACTGTTGTGGTTGCCAAGAACACACTAGGCCCCGATCCAGATGAGTTGCAGGAAATTATTAGCAAATTTCAGTCTTTCAAAGCTAGGACTGAAATGGAATAAAATGTTTTATCTTTATGTATTTTGTTTTCGACAAATTGCATGTAAAAAGAAATTTTGTAATCGCAAGTGTTTCTTTCACTTGCAGTTTTGTAAATTGTCCTTACATTTAATCAAGTTACAAGTCAAAATAATTTAGAACTGTAATTTAGAATAAGTCAATTGCAAGTAGTTGGTGGTTGAGAGAATTTCTCAAGTTAGTTGGGATCCTCCCACCTTTTTCTCATGACCTCTCTCCTATAAATACTTGAGGGGGTCCTTTGTAATTGGTATCTGTTTATTGCAAACAAGAAAATTCTGTAGAATTTTGTACTCATAAAGTCTTTGAGCTTTATAATTATAAGTTGTTCTTTTTCAAGTAATATCAAAGAGTTGGAAATTTCAGACTTTGTGTTGAAGTCCTACTTTGCATCCATTGTGTTCTTATGTCATTTTGGAGCATTACTTTGTGATTATTTGGAGATTGTGGAAGATTGCTAGGGAGAGCTTCAATTGAAATATTTGCAGACTTTGTGCTGTGAATGTTGAAGATTGAATTCATAATTTTAGTTTAGAAGTTAAGAAGAATTGCAAGTCTTTGTGCTTGTAATGATTCCCATTCATAGTAGTTAATAGATACATCATACTTGCAGACTTTGTGCTGTCTTGTGCTGTATATTGTCATTAGATTATCTTTCAAAAGGGTAGATAGGATATCAGATTTTCAAATCCAGAATCCGGCTAAGGGAAAGCTTAGCAAATTTACTCCATTCTTTGGGCCTGCAACTATGGTTCCCTACATGGTGGAATGAGAGTGTGCTTCATTCAGAAGTATATATTGAGCATTACTGTGGAGTTTTGGTGAGATATTTCCAGTTTTTTATGTTGTTGGTTATTATATGGCTGAATGAGATTTTCAAAAACAGCTTCTTGTACGATTTTAATTTTGTTGTGGGTATTCAACAATCTCATTCCTAAGCTTATGGCTACCTTTCCTAGCAATTTTCAGATTTTATTTTGAAGTGTGTGATTTATTCTTGCAAATCGCCCTTGCTAAGGGTTGTACGATGTTGGGAGCATTGGGAATTGTGCAAGTAAATTAATGGTTTTTTTTAAGTTGTTTCATCATCATGACATGGGCGCCTATCCTCCAGAGGTTCATTGCAATTGATTTCACTCAATTTGGAGGTAAATTGATAAAGTTATGTGCATTTCATTGATTCACAGGTTGTTGGTTTACAGTTTCTGTTTGCTAGTTTTTAATATCAGACTTCAAAAGAATCAGATTTATGCTTCATTTTCAGTGTTTTGAGAGCTTTGTAATTTGAGAGAATCATTCTTCACATATTGGCATTGTTCTATCATTGTAATACTAGTAAATTGCAGAGTATCTTAATTGTAAGGTTGTGCATTAGTAGTGCTAATCCAACCATTTTTTTATTGCTGCATTTACTTGTAATTTCAAAGCAAACATTAATTACCCCTGAATGGTTTACCGCCAATGTACAGAATAAACTTGTAACTCTCATTGTACCCACTAAAAAGTGGAGAATTCCCACTCTTAAGTGGATGCCCGCCGCAACGGATGAATTAGTTGAATTGTTTGTAGTATTCCCCCCACTGTTTAAGTGGTTGAGCGGAAATCTTCATGGCTAGTTCACCGCCTAAGTTCTTTTAGTTTTGTAATACTTACTCCGCCATATGTTAGCACCTCGCCTTCAAATGGATCTTGTGTGCACATTCTTGGCATTGAGTTTATTTTGTACTTCCAGTTGTAATTATCCTATAGTTGTTGAGTTATTAGATCCTAGGGATCCTCTGACCATATGCCCGCCCCTCTTCCTTAAGTGGTTTTAGGGCGCATTCTTGGTTAGAGTTCTTTTCCGCATCGTTTTGGTTTGGAGTTAACCTTAACGGGTGCATGTTCCTTGTAATTGATACTGAAAAATCAAGAAAAAATTAAGGGGCATATTTTAGTGGTATCAGAGCAGAAGATCTTGCCATCCTGTGGATCAGTGCTTCAAGTATTGGTAGATGAGTGACAAAGATCTCCGGTACTACACCGAAAGTCAGAACATATTCTAGTTCAGCTCTTTGTGGTATCCAGAAGTTGGCATTTAGGCATGGCTAATGAAAAAGAGATGAAACTGGCAAAGTCACTGTATATGGCCGGAAAGAGACTTGACAAAGAATTTCAATCAAGAGAAAATGAAGAGAACATTCTTCATTTGTTAGAACAATGTTTGAGACAAGTGAAGCCATCACCTTCAGAGAAAATGGAATTGGCACTAGCTCCTGCAGTGAATTCTTTGAATCAACCCTATTGGTTGGGGCATCCTGATGAAGAAACCAAGCTGCTGATTTCTTCTTGTTTCATGGAGATAATAAGAATTGTAAATCCCCATTTGCCCTATGATGATGAAACTATGAAGATCATATTAAATATGATAGTGGATAGTGTTGTAAAGAACCAAACCAATTTTTCAATTCTCAAATTACAATCAGCAATGCAACACACCAAGTAGGGTTAGATAAATCAAACCAGCTAATATAACTCTTTGCCAAGAATGCGCACTCAATCTCAACAAGAGAGAGGCTGTCATATGGCAAGAGGATCGTCAGTACATTAATCAGAACTGCAATTGGAAGTAACTCTAACCAAGAATGTGTCCAAGATGGACGAGCATATGGTCAGAGGATCTCTACCACTACAAATGCTGAAAGTAAACTCAACACCCAGAATGTGCTTTCAAACCCGGAGTGGGAATGGAGCTACCATAGGGCGGAGATGTACGATATTACAATGCAAATCAAAGTAAATAGGCGGCAAGCCAGCCTCTTCCACTTATTCAGTGGGCAATTACAAACATGATAAGCAAAACTGAGAGAAATGCTGACAGTACTACTGTTCAGCTTACAATGAGAAGTAGAATGCCTGCAAGATCAAGGATTTAAGCTCTACAAGTTGCTGCAATAGTAAGGATGTCATCCACTAGGTCAATAATGAATTCCTAACACCCATCCTTCACTAATATGCAATTTTCTCAAGTCTGATCTGACAAACCAGCAACATGAATTACAGAACCAGCAATACATAAACTCAATGAAAAGCTCACAACTCACTCATTTCTCACTCAAATTACATGAGAACTGATGCAAAATACTCTTATAATGAAGGCGCCCAAGATGACAACAGAAAACAGACCCAAAATGCTGATATTTATTTTTGGCACGAATCCCAATGAAACCCCAAAAGATGACAGCTGCAAGGAGGGGCGATTTTGACTTTAAAAATAGAAGACTTCATAAAAAAATCTCAAACTTCACAAAGAGGGGCGCCCTTGCCTAGCAAATGCATGGGTAAACTACCCAAAACTAGAATAAAATCATACCCCGACTTATGAGACAAAACTCCAATCTGCAACACAAACCAGCAACTCCAGATTTTTGATTATTTTGCAAATATAAGGATTACAATGAAGAGATAACAGCTACAATGCAAACTCACTACAAAATCACTCAAAACTAGCAAACCTCTCCACTAGGTGCTATCTCTCTCAAACTAAGTCGAGCCAAAGCTAGGAGGCATTCATTCCTCGAAGCAATCCAACAACCATTTCGGCAGCATAACAATACTCAAGATATCAGATACCCAAATGAAGACCCAAGCTCTCCTTTTATAACTTTGTGAAAACTCTCCAGAAGCTTCTAGAAACCCTAATTTTCAAATTTGAAGTAACTCCTTTTCCCTCCAAAGATGGCGTCTCTTTTCTCAAGGCAATTTAACTTTTTAATTTGAATTAATCTTCTCCTCAAGATGGGCGTCCCTTTTCAAACATTGATTTTTGGACCTTAGAATATAATAAAATATCTCCATGAGGCGCCACCCCTCAAAATCCCCCTTTTATGAACAACTTAAAGTTGCTTCACTAGGCCAAGGGGTCTCAATAATAAAATATAACATTAAAGTATAACATTTTAAAATCAACTGGATATCTCACCAAAAATGCTTCCTAAGGTCAAGATTGATCAAACCAACTGAACATACTGAAGATGAGAGCAACCAAGCCGAAGTCAACAGACCATCGCTAGAAATAGAATTTACTAAAAATAGTAAATTCTTGAAAGTGCTCGTAATGCCGAACCGAAACCACCAACGCCAAGCTCTCAGAAAACCCGTAAGGAACCCAATCCAAGTTCAACTTTTCCAAGTGCAAGCTCCGCAAAAAGATGAAAACGCCTCCAAGAAGTTTGGAAACCCTGATTCAAGCCTCTGCTTAGCCTACGAGTTCCCAGAAATAGGCTAAAACCAAATGAAGAGCGTAGGGCTAAATTGGGGACATTACAGTCCGCCCTTCCCAAAATTGCTTGACCTCAAGCAATGCCACCACAACTCTAGACAAACTCAAACTACACCAAACCAAACCAAGTACAATCCCAGGGTCCCATATCCGTCTGAAGGAGGACCCACCATGCTGATGCTGCACCACTCTGATCTCATCAGTGAAGACATCTCGCCAATGCTGCACCAACCTCCCTTGTAACTCCAGAATGTTACTGTCTGTGATACTCAAACTGAAAAATCTTAAAGGACTGAGACCAGCTTCATGCGACGTCTCATGTCCAAGAGGCCCAAAGTCAACAGTATCAACCATACCACTGTCAACCACAATGGATAGGCTGCTCAACTCAAAATCAAACTCCTCAACATACCTCCACATTGTAACAAACAAAGCCCTGATGGAAAAAATGATATCTTCAAATCTTCTTGCAAAGAGGAAAGCAATCCTTTGCAAGAGCTCAACAAATTCAGCCTCATGTCTTCTCCTGGAGCTACTATGCATCAACTGAATTATACCGACACCACCATGAAGACTTCTACTCACTCTTACTGTTCCAACTCCAAGAGTCTCAGAAGGGAAAGCCAAAACATGTGGAAGTTCGTTGTCCAAAACCAATATAGTAAAGAAACTATCAAAATTTGCTTCACAAACCTCCATAGGATGAACTCCAACAGTAGAATAGGTGCGAAGGAACAAATAATCTCTGCTGTTCAAGGCCGAAGTCAGCGAAGTGCAATCTGATTTTAGTACCTCACACAAGAAAAAACAGCAGCACCAAAGAAATTCCCAAGTGTGAGTGTATGATATGAGCATAGAGTTGCAAGGTAACACCTCAAAAATGGCCGGAAAACAAACTAGAGCAATCTCCAACTGAAAACTACCACCTCGTTGGCAAGTGGTGATGGGAAAACTCTCCCAAACGAGAGTAACTCCACAAGTAACAGGGCTGGTCTGCCTCCAACCAGCAAGCTCGAGTCTCAAAATCTGCTCTTGTCTTAGCCAAGGATCAACGCCAAGAGCAACCAATTGTTCCTCTTTCCAATCCATACTCAAAACTTCTCTCCAATCCATTTGTCGATGAACAAACGGAACCAACAAGGGGCTGGTAAAGAAAGTAACAACATCATTAATACTGAAATTTTGATCCTTATCCTTCCAAAAGTCCTTCTTTCCACAAGTAATAAGCTCTATCAACCCATATTGAGAATCCCAAGCATGGATACCCAACTGAAAGTGATTTCCAACATACTGAAAAGAAAACTCAACACATTCCCAAATGCTAATAAGGATCAAGTGCATACTGAAGAGATTGATGCCTCCGCTAGTGAACCTTTGAAGCCTATCCATGAAAGCTTCAACAACATTGGAGCATGAACTATTAAATGACCTCAAATCCAAATCCAAAAATAGACCAATATGTGCCAAGGTATTGTTCAACCAAAGGGATGGATTGACAAGCATGCAAACACCAAGTTCTGGTCCATCTTTATTCCCTTCTTCATGAGTAACAAGACTAAAATCTTCGCTTCTTGCTGCTGTACTGAAGTTACCAGCAGCTACCAAATCTTGCCTTGTTAACACCTTGGTGTCGAAGATGTTGAAATCTCCTCGAATCAACACTTCCCATGTATAGACTTCATCCTCAAATCCACTTATGCATTCATTACTAATCAACAGACGTGGCACTTCCTCATGGAGTGATATCGAAGCATCCAAGCACTGGAAACCAAACTCAGTTTCATTCTCCATTTCATCCTCTACTTCATAGAGAGGATTATCATAACTTTTCTCATCACCTTCTTGAAAAAGAGGATTGTCATAAACTTGAAAGTCATTCCTTTCATCTTGCTGCTCCAAATCTGCACATGCAACCTTTGATTTTCTTGTGAAACCTTCAAGATCAAACTCCTCTCGAAGACTATCAATCTCATCAATTACTTGCTTGATTTCTCCAGCTCTTCGTGCATCCTCTTGCTCCTTGAAAAGTTTGAAATCTGCAAACTGGTCTTCAATCTTTCTTAGAGTCAACTGAGTTTCTTTCAACTTGTCCTTTGTTGATTTAAGCTCCAAAGTGAGCTCATCAACCATACTCTCCCTTTCTTCGAAAACAATGAAGGCCTTCTTTGCAGATTCAACGGCATGATCTCTATCTTCAATCAAGCCTATGTACTCGGATTTCATGGTCTCCAAGGAATCTTTGATAAGTTGCAAATTAGAAAGAGCAACTTCATCTGTCACTCCTCCACGTCTCTCATCAAGCTGAGCCTTCCAGTAAAGCTCTTCAACCAAGCTATGTGTGCGATCAAATAGGGATAGAGCTTGCACTTCCCTATTAACGGACACCTTGAATTGATCTTCCCACTCATAAGAATGTGAAGATGGTGAATTCCTGATAGGCTGCAACTGAAAATCAGAACTTTGTTTCTTGCCTTTGCTGCCCTCAAAGTTGCTCCAACCTTCTTGTATTTCATCCTCAACTAACGGAGAATGCTCAGTGTCATGGGGAGGAACATACTCCACAGTTTCTTCGACCTCAAGCTTGCAATCAGCTTCTTGCATTGGTAGATCAGCCTTGTGTTCTAAAACCACATTAAACCTTTCTTCTTCAAGAGCCGTAAGGTCTTCAAGCTCTTCATCCACCTCACTGTCTTCTTGATCAAAGGCTATGGCAGCCCCTGACTCAAACGAACAATCATTGAATGCTGATTTGAAAGTTTCGGAAGTAACAACATCCTCCTTGGTGGCTGCAATCAACTTGAAGGGATCACCATGGAGCTCTTCAGAGTAAGCTTCTTCATCAAAAACAACTTCTCCTTCGGCCTCCTCATAGCTTGCAATGCAGACAATATTTTGGTCTTCATCAGGATCAAAGGGAAACTTATCCCACACAGGTTCTTTGTCATACCTTGAAGCCAACACACTCGGATCCCACATGCTAACGGGTTGATTGAGATGGTCAACAGGAAATTGCTTATCATGCTCCTCACGAAGAGATGACTCTTTGAATAAGTCAACTCCCAAATCACTTAAGTTGAAATCTTCACTAGTAGCTCCCTCCAAGAGCTTAGTTTGATGATCAAGCCCAATACCTCCCATCTCACTATCATTGTACTGAAAATTAAAGTCATCAAAGCTGATTGCTTTGAATATTTTTTCATTCTTTTCTCCATTGGAATTATCATAAGTAGATGTGTTGCTGATTTTGTCATTAGCATCTTCATACTTACCCAAGAAGTCTTCTTGGTCTCTTGACATAAATTTATCTTGTGTAAACTCATGAGCTTTTTGGCCAGCAACATAAAAAGAATTATCCATCACCACATCTTCAACAAATGGAGGCATAAACACTACGGAATCTTTACCAATAATATCATTATGGTAATGATCAAAAGCTGGTTCAAGGACACCACTAGTATTCTCTTCATCAATGTACTCATCCCATACAACAGTTCTACCAACGTCTTCTGTGAATTCATTATTTATATCAAGGTCTTCATCGGTTGAATCCTCATTAGGGCTCAAAACTGCTATTATGCTCCCTTTCCCAAAACAGTCTTCATTTTTTCCCATCTCATGCAAGTCTAAGGGTGTATTTTGGGACTCTAACTTAATCTCCTCATTTGCCAAGGTATCTCCATCAAGCCACTTTCATTTTGAACCAAAATGTGCACCTTGCTTGTGTCTTCTTCAACACTAATTGACTGATTTTTCTCTTCAATTTGCTTACTTGTGGGCTGCAAACCACAAACAGATCCTTTTGCTTCTTCCTTCCTTGATTCTTCAACCATGGCAAGTTTTGCTTCTCTTTTAATTTTTTTCTTGATGTAATTGACCACATCCACTTTTTCAGGATACCCAATCAACACACAATTCAAGTAGCAATCAAAAGAAACATCATTCTTGAGCTCATCTGACATACTCTGATATTCTGCACGGAATATGGAAGCATCATGTTCACATTCCCTCATGAACTGTTTGACAAATCGGGTGATGTCCATTGTGGCAACACTAGTTTTCTGTTCTTCCCAACAGGATGGCAGGAACTTCTACTCTGATACCACTGAAAAGAACCGGACCAAATTTTTTCGATTTTTGAATTACAATCAGCAATGCAACACACCCGTTAGGGTTAGATAAATCAAACCAGCAGTTACAATATAACTCTTTGCCAAGAATGCGCACTCAATCTCAACAAGAGAGAGGCTGCCATATGGCAAGAGGATCGTCAGTACAATAAATCAGAACTGCAACTGAAAGTAACTCTAACTTTCAAGAATGTGTCCAAGATGGACGAAAGCATATGGTCGAGGATTCTACCACTACAAATGCTGAAAGTAAACTCAACACCCAAAATGTGCTTTCAAACCCGGAGTGGGAATGGAGCTACCATAGGGCGGAGATGTACGATATTACAATGCAAATCAAAGTAAATAGGCGGCAAGCCAGCCTCTTCCACTTATTTAGTGGGCAATTACAAACATGATAAGCAAAACTGAGAGAAATGCTGACAGTACTACTGTTCAGCTTACAATGAGAAGTAGAATGCCTGCAAGATCAAGGATTTAAGTTCTACAAGTTGTTGCAATAGTAAAGATAAGCCATCCACTAGGTCAATGAATTCTAACACTCCATAGTAAATATCTCCCATGAGGTTTCCCTCAAAGTCCTCTTTTAAGAACAACTTAAAGTTGTTTCACTAGGCCAAGGGGTCACATTATAAAAAATAATATAACATTAAAGTATAACATTTTAAAATCAACTAGATGTCTCACCAAAAATGCTTCCCAAGGTCAATATTGATCAAACCAATTGAACATACTAAAGATGAGAGCCAACCAAGCTGAAGTCAACAGGACCACTACCAGAAATAGAATTTACTAAAAATAGTAAATTCTTGAAAGTGCTTAGAATGCTGAACCAAAACCACGAATGTGAAGCTCTCAGAAAACCCAGAAGGAATCCACAATCCAGTTCAACATTTCCAAGTGCAAGTTCAAGTAGAAAAGATCTAAAACGGCTCCTCCAAGAAGTTTGGAAACCCCCGATTCGAAGCCTTTAGCCTACAAGTTTTAAAATAGGCTAAATCCAAATGAAGAGCCGAGGGCCAAATTGGGGACATTGAAGCAAGCTCTAGGATTTGGATGAAACTAGGAGTGGATTGTTTTCTAGAAGAGTTGTTGATTTAAAAACATTTTCAGAAGTAAGAACTTGCATCCTTCTGATAGAATTGGAGATGGAAAATCAGATTTACGATTTGTTTAATTATCTCTTCACTTCGACTTGGAGTGAACAGGAAGAGGATGTGTTTGCAGCTGTTAAGAATGTTCTAATTGATATCATCAAAGAAGTTGATTCTCGTCTTGAAAGTGTCCAAACTCTTCTCTTGGATGCTTATAAACATGAGCAGATTTCTCCCACTACTGATTTGCTAGTTAAGGAAATTTTCAGTCAATGTGAAGATAAGTTGAAACCACTTTTGAAGAAGACTGTTGAAAATAAAGAAGAGATTTCTGAAGTTGAAGAGGATGAAAGTTGGATCCCTTTGAAGACATTGCAAAAGTTCAAGGGGTATCCACAAATTTGGACTTATCCAAGCATTCTGTAGAAGAATGTAATGTGTCAGTGGAAGCCTTGAAGACTAGTGAGGTATTCTCGTTTCCTACAAAGGAGAACTGTGAGTTGACTTGTGTTAAAAATCCTTATGTTGAAGATTCAAAAAAAAAACTTTTGGAAACAAAAATTGAAATAGAGATGCATGAAGAGGCCATAAGTGCAGATCCAAATGAAGGAGAAGTTCGGTTAGTTGAAGATATGTGTTCAATCAACAATTTGCTTCTTCACAATTCTAAAGAATGCTGGTTTGAAAGTCAAGTCAGGGAGGAGAAGAAGAAAGAGGAAGTTGAAGTCTCTTCCCACTTCAAAGCTGATTTGATCAATTCTTTTGAATCATGTGTAGATGACAACATGGAAGGAGAAGCTTCTAGTAGTTATAAGGCAGATTTCTCTTCATCGGAAATCAAGCTAAGGCAAAAAGCTAAGGAGTTGGAAGGCACTATGGATGGAATGATGAAGAGTGTTCATCACATGCGAAACAAGTTGAGGAGTACAACTCAAACCATTTTTGAAATCTTTATCCATCAAAGTTGTTCTACATCATCTCAGCCAATATATAATGATTGCAGCTCAAATTCACACATTGCTGATAATGGTATTCAAGTTTTCACAAAATTTGATAGAATTCTTAGGCAAGTAGAACATTTGATTCATGATGTGCCTAGGGGAGAAGTTGTATGTTGCATTTCTATTGATGACATGAAGTCCATTAAATTTGCCTTGGAGGAAATTAAATCTAGTGTTTTGCACATCATTCGTGACAAAGACATAGTGGCCAATATTGCTGACAAGGCATTGGAGTGGAATGAGCTTACCAAAGCGAGGTTGCAAGAAGTGCATGAGACCTGTTGATGTGTTTTTCGTGACCGCACCAACGCAGAATAAAGTCGCCAACGGCTACCCTATTCTCTCTTGATCAAAGTATCCAGCACGCTAAGATTGTGAGAGAGTTCGTGCATTCAACTCCAAGGTTCCTTTGTAATTGTCCCCAACTCAAGCCTCGATATTTTCGGAAGGATCAAGGTCATTCGTGAGACCCGTGAGGGCTAGCCTGAAGGTAAAATTAGGGCTTCCTATTTTTGCTGTAGAAGCTCTTGCTCGGAGTTGGTTGTTTCAATGGCGGATTATTTCTGGGTTTTCAGAGAGCTTCATAGTGGTATGTTCTTCTGGGCATTCTGAGCATTTTCTGGAATTTACTATTTTTAGTAAATTCTATTTTTGGCAGCTTTTCAGTTGGGTTCAGCTTGGTTGACTTCCTGCTTCAGTTTGGTCAGTTGACTTGCTCAGTAATGGCTTCAGGGCACGTTCGGAGAGATAAGTGGAGTCATTTAATTAAAAAGTCACATTTTAATATTATATTTGATCGTTGACCCCTTGGCCTAGTCTAATGACTTTATGTTGTTTTGAAAAGTGGGCTTTTTGAGGGTGGCGCTTCATTAAGATTATTTTATTAAATTCCAAAGTCAAAACAAGATTAATTTGGGCGCATTTATCAAAGTATGAAATTTACTTTAAAATATCAAAGTTGAGCTTTGAAAGAAAGGACGCCATTTTTGAGAAAGGATTAGGGTTTGACTTGGAAGTGGATTTTAGGGTTTTGTGAAGTCAACAAGAAATTATAACAGGAAGGCTTTGAGGATCATTTGGACATCTTTGGTCGACTATACTGTTATGCTGCCGGATTGGCTCTGGATTTGCTTCGAGGAATGAAGGCCTCCTAGCTCGGGCATCGCTTCTTGTTTGTGAGACAACAACTAGTGATGATTTTAGTCTTGTTTGTGAGTTCATTGGAAATCGTGCATTGTAATCTGCATTTGTCTATTTAGTTTCAGATTTGGCATATTATAGGTTTCTGGTTTTAGCATTTCTAGCTTCAGCAGATTCGTTGTTTTATTCATAAATCCAAAAATACAAAAATATAGGTTGTGGGTATTGTTTCATTCCATCCTCCTTGGCTAGGCGCCCATGTATGCAAGTTTATAGATTTTTTGAAGAGGATCTGAATTTTAATAGAGAAATCGCCCTTTCTGGTTGAGCCGTACTTTTCAGTTCTCTTGAAATTCGTGCATTAAATAATACTTGCATTTTAGGTCTGTTCTTTGGTATAGGTTTGAGCGCCTCCATCATATGTATGATTTGCATTCAGTATCAGGTTATTTGAGTAAGTATTAAGGGAGTTCCGAGCAATTTAAGAGATCTATATGTTGCTGGTTATTCATCGAAAGGTGCAGGTCTGATATGCAGTGTGGAGAGATCTGCCAATTTCTTCATCGAATGGTGGCGAGAATTCTTCAAAGCGTTGTGGAGACTTCATTGAGGATTGGCCAAGCTTGGAATAAGGTTGGATCTGTTTAATAACATCTCCGTTTAAGTTTCTTTTCTCAGCAAAGGGATTACTAATATTGTTGCAAACTACTCATATGCTGATTTGTAATTGATAGCAAGTTGTCATCTTTCAAATTGTATGCTGGCAGTAGTACTGACAGCCATTTAGATTCTTGCTTATCAGATTGTAATGTTCTTCCTTCTTTTAGCATTTGATATT
>VDFB02209840.1:0-11486 GCA_007258455.2 Sequoia sempervirens
GACATCTTTGATGGATACCTTTCCCTCTTTTAGTTTGCCCCACAGTTTCTTTGACTGATGGAGTTTGATAGGGATGATCTTTCTTTGTATTCTTTGGTATCCATTTGTGTTTGATTTGTCCATTATGCTTCTCTGCTTCTTTTGCTTTGATAATGTTCTTCGTACTTTGATTCAAATTTTTCCTTTGAAGTTGGTCCCAATTCATGGATGGGGTGATGGGTGGATGAAGAATCGTGACGTGGTTGGTTGTAGTATTGACACTAGCTTCATCATAAGGACTCTTCATGCTCCCTATGTTGACGTTTGCTTGAAACGAAGTTGCCCCCAGTATGGTGATAGTATCACCTTTATTCATTGATTCTGCTTGTTCGAAGAACTCTTGTTCCAAATGCATTCTCTGATCAATGATCACTGTAGACGACATTATTTCCATTTGTTGCTCTGCTATCTCTGAATATTCTATCTGACTTGTTTCCTTGGGCGGATAATGATGGATATCTTTATTCATGATGTCCTCAATCCGAGTTTGGGACATATTTGATCCTGATGTTGACAACTCCGTTTGATTGTAGGAATTAAGAATTTGCTCTTTTTGTGTAACACAATCTTGTTCTAGTTGAAAATCATCTACGTGTCCATCCATAGAAAGCATCCAATGGGTAGATGGAGGAGTATGTGCTACATGATCATCTTGCATAGATAAGAGGGTGTCCATTAGATTATTGTAGTATCTTGAAGATACAAATTCTTGATCTTGATTAATTTCGGAGTTGCTTTCGTCATGCTTTGGATCAAGTTCTTGACATGGGGCAGCTTCAAAGGATGGATTTCTTACAAAGGACTTTTGGATGTCGACATTAGGCATGGTCAAGTTCAAGGTTCCTTCAGCATCTGTAGCCATGAGGTCAAAGGGGATCAACATGTTTTGAAAAGGACCATTGCTAGACTTTAGTGAAAGATTTTGATCTTGCTTTGGAATAACTTCTTGAGATATGTCCTCTAACCCATAAGGCGATGTAGAGACATTTTCAATATGATCATAGGTGAACTGATTGTGCATTATGTCAATTGGATCAAATAACCCTAACACTCCTTGGAAGAGATCACTAAAAAGTGGCTCTTGATGTATGGTGAGTTGATCATCGGATTGTGTAGATACATCCTCAATGTGTTCTTCGATGGAGAGATTTTGATCATTGTTTTCGACAATTGTGGCGGAGGGATTTTCAATGTCTTTGACCATAGGGTCAAACGATGTTGACATTTCTTGAATTGGCTCATTGTCGAGTTTTGTTGGTGGATTTTGATCGTGATTCAAAAGTGACTCTTGACATTTGTCGATTTGATCATTGGATGAAGTAAACATGTGCTCAGTGATGGATTGATCTTGATCCTTGTTTTCAATAGTTGTCATCTTTTGTGTTTGTGCTCGTGTAGCTTGAGAGGCTTGGGAAACTTGAAAGGATTGTTGCACTTGTTGAGCTTGTGTTGCTTGTTGTTGTTGCAGCGATGTTTTGAAACAGTTTGCTGAAGCTTGAAGGCGTCGCGTTATTTACTAGGCGCTTACGGGTGTTGTTGTGTTGGAGCAATTGTTGGTATGCTTTGAATGAAGCATTGTAATTGCTTACTTGGCTTAGTAGCAATGGTGGTGGTGGTGGGATTGAAATTGTGTTGGATGTAGTGACAAGTGTTTGAGATACGCTCGGAGCGATCATGGTAGTGAGGGGTTGAGATGTGATGGGAGTGATAGTGGTGTTTGGAATGATTGAAGGGATGGTGATGGTTGGATTGACCACGAGGGTGATGGGCCCTTGGGGGCCGTGTTTTGATTTGGGATCAATATTTGTTGTTTGATTGAATACCATCCATTACGGTGTGATATAAGGTAAACAGGTATATTCAAAGAGATTTAATAGTGATGGTTTGATTACGACCTGTTATGTGGATTGATTTGGGTGGAAATAGTTAATTATTGTTTAGGTAAAGGGAATCCCTAAACCAAGGAATAATGTAGAGCAATAGTGATGGAGATTCCCCTTAAAACTATTACCTCAACTATTTTAAGAAAGTTACAATTTGATCTAGCCGTTGTTCTTGATTTTGATTTTGACTCACTTGAGATAGTTGATTTGGCTTGTGTTCAAGTAGTTTTGGCATGCATGCTTGCGATTTTTGAATGGGATTATGGGAAAATTGACTTTGGATAATGTTATGATTTGGCATGATAGGATGAACAATGTTGGTATTGGGAATCATTTTTCCAAAGGTTTCCGAGTTAGGATTCATGTTTCGAAAAAAAGCATTTGGTACATCCACATTTGGTTTGTAGGGATTTGGTGGAATGACATTGTTCGTTTCAAGGCTCATGCATTGATTATTCAATTGGTGGATTTGCAGATTTGGACTTAGATCTATCATTGGGAAATGTGTTCCAAACTTTGACATGGGCATACTCACACTTGTTGTACCATTGACATTTGTCGAAGGCAATGATCCTATGCATGGAATTTGATAATTGATAGGCATTGCAAGGCTTTGAAGATTCAACTGATTTGGATTACCCAAGATGTATGGATCAAGTTTATATTCCATGTTCTTCTTGTGTTATGACCTTATTGCGAAAGTGACCTCTAAGATTCTTAGGACCAATGATGAGATGGAGGATGAAATGTGTAAATGATGAGTGATGAACGTTTAAGAACTTTGGATCAATGCTAGACTTAGGGCTTGATTTTGATTGTTTGATGTGGATGATGAACTTTTAAACCCTAAGATGTTGGATGTGATCTTAGGATGAACTTGTTCAAAGGATGGTTGATAATTTAACTAAGTGTACGTGGAAGGATTCATCCAAACACACCTAACTAAACAAATGATTTTGATTTGGTCTAGAAATGTACCCAAGTCTAGGTAATGATGTTTTCAAAGCTCTTAAAGTTGTTTGGATGGATGGGTTGATAAATGTTTGAGATGAATGAAGTGTTGGATTTTGATCCTAAGAGACTTTAGAAAGACTTTGTTTACTAGGCCAAGGTATTGAAGAACACACTTTTCTCTAAGAGCAATCAAAAGACCAATATGGCCAAGAGATATCAAGCACATGTGTGGGGTCCAATTCGTTATCTTTGCTTAGTGTATTCCTTTTACCACAAACACACTCTTGATTAAAGTTTCAAACTGAGATGTCCAATGTCTTAATTTCTTTAAACCCCACAAGATATTTTATGTGGAAATTCAATGAACTTAAGGCAAGGTTTTCCTATTCATTCCACTCAAGAAGAAGACAAATTGAGATATAATCCAATGCTTGGAACCTCACACGAGCATGAATCCATGAGGAAAGCATTGTATAGATTGAGTCAATGATATTTGTCTTCAAGAGGGACTGAAATTTTGAGAACCATGCTGAATGTTTGTTTACCAAAATGTTTTCGAATACACCTTGTGTTTTCAAACAAAGAATAATTACAAGCCCTATGGTCGATGGAGCAATGTTTATTTGAGTCCCCCACTTGAATAAATCCAGCTACAGCTGCTGGCGGATGGTTAGATGTATTATGGCTCCCTCCGGCACTCTGCCTCACGGGCAGCCAAACACCAACACCATAAAACTCCCATGGCATGCTTTCCATCTCTGTAAAGCCGCATTAAAATTGTAGAGCCTTGAGAGCGACCCGTTCTTGGACTAATAAACAGATTGGATTCTAACATAGGTTCTAATGGGACTTTCCGTTCATAGGAGTTGACCCAGCGTAACTTGAAGTCCCCTTCGGATCCATCTTGTGGAGCCAACGGCGTGATTAGTTCAACCAAAACCTCATTTATATCACGGTGGAAATACTCTTGGCTTTAGGTCGGCTGCGATTTGATTAGGTAAACTTGGGTGAGTACTTTCACGAAAGCAGGCCCTCTAAGATAATAAAAGCGAGCAAAGACACAATCCGTAACTCGATCGATCTTTGATGGCACAAAGAAGCGAGAATGTCGCAGCGAAAATGCCCCTACTCACACTCGCACAAGATATTCAATTTTAAGCCCAAATGAGTGTTTTAAAGCAATAAAATGTATTTTGTTGTTTTTTCTTGCACCCTAAGGTATACGAGCGCAGGAGAGGATAAGTACTCAAGGAACCATCACTGGAAATAAAGCACTTGTTCGTTTTATACCCTTCAAGCAATTTGGTCGTTTTAAGCACCAAATGAAATATGAAGTTGTTTGTTCAATTTTAACTTAAAGCGAAATCTAGTAGGTTTGTTCTAAGGTTCGTTTTAAGCCCTTTGCAATGAAAATGAAATTGTTCGTTTTAGCCCCAATTGAAAACTAATGTTCTAAAACGAAAAGGAAAACAATTTCGTGAAGTGTTGATCAAACACTTAAAGTGTTAAAAAACACATTGTGTTTTCAAAGAAAAAAATCTTCCCCTCCTTTCGTTTTCGTTTTGTGAAGTAGTTTTGATCAAACATTTATAGTGTTAAAAAACACATTGTGTTTTCAAACAAAAAATCCTCCTCCTCTTTTGCTTTGCACCTTTTCGCCTTCGTTGTTTGTACCTCCTTCGTTAGTCTTTGTTTCCCTTTTGTACCTTTCACCTTTCGCTTGTACCTTCGCTTGTACCTTCGTTTGCTTTTGTACCTATAAACAAAAAGATGTTTATGTGAGAATCCAATTTATTTCAACTTCAATCAATAATATGATCTTAAGTGATAAAATGAAGATCATCTATTTGAAAAGGCATCACACTTGTTACACTTTAGCTTCTCTCTTATCATATTTTTCACCCCTAAAAGATATTGAATGAATCAATCACAAAGAATAGACCATAAATTTCCAATTTTTTAACTATGGTCATAAGGATGAAAATGATTTATGATAGAAAGCTTAATAACTCATATCAACGGATTAACTTAAAAAGAACAAATCTTTCAAAGTATTATCTTAATCAAACATTGACCATTTTAAAATAATCAAACTTTTGTAAGTTCATAAATTTTGCAGTTTCAAAAATGAACCTAATGGTGAAACGTGATGGATAAAGCATCTTCACAACTAGCACATCTTATAAAGCAAATTTCCTGCAACTTCTCAAATAAGTTTTCTAAGCCTATTACAAAGACTTGATGGCTAATTAGTGCACAGTTGGATCATGTAGATTTGCTTTCACATTTGATGCATGAGTGTGGTTGGTTGATATAAAGGGAATAAACAGATAATATATAGATCAGTTCAAAGTCAGCGGCCAAATGGAATACAAAAATGCGTCGCCAGTCTGACATAGACCCCTGCAATCATCATTCCTGCACAAATATTAGTTAGTGATAGCAATCACATTAAAGGCGCCAGACAAACAGGAATTTATCATGAATCTATTTATTGCGCCCTTCATGACTTCATGTATTTATTTGCTGTGCTCCTTACAGCTTTCCCTTACAATCATACAATGAACCAAAGCGCAGCTGGCAAGTAAGACAATAGGTGCGCCCAAAGTTTTTTAAAGAGAATTTTATTTTTTTGTCAATTGGTGGGTATTTGCTGGTGAAAGTGCCTCAGTTGGTCAATAAGAATTGACAGATCAATAAATTCCCAGTGCCTTACTAATGGAAAGAAGCGTACAGGAGGATTCTCAGAGATTTGATAGAGGACAAGTTGCTGCTCCCAAAATCTAGAATGTTTAACAGCGCCACTCCTATGCAAGGCGTGGAAATATAGAGAAGGCGCAATAACTGTTTGACAGTCTGCCTCAAAGAATTAAAATTTCCTTAGATGATATGTATGCAGAATGTGGACGCTCAGACAACGCACGTGAACTGTTTGACATAGTGCTTCGAAAGACTTGATGCTGACTGGTTTTTAAAAAGGCTTTAGAAACTTTTAAGCAAATGCATTTGGCAGATGTAAAGTTGAATTCTACAACCTTTCCAGCGTCCTCCCTACCTGCGCGCCAATGTGAAATCTAAAATCATATTTTATTTAAGAGTATGTACCATCAAGATTAGATCATATTCTGTCCTTAGAAGCCATTTTTGAGGGATTCCCATTTCAGTAATTTTTGCCTGGGACTTGCACTCAGCTTTGTCCGCTGTAACAAACAGCAGCGCACTGTCAAGGAAATTGGGTCAGACCATTGGGCTTTCTGAAGATTTGGGCATATCTTCTCTGGGACCAGAGTTCAAAGATGAGTCTTCAGGCTCCTCGTTGAAAGCTCCACTTGCAGATAAGGGCAGAGAAGCTTCGCTTTTATCCCCAGTCTCAGTTGCTGATGCTCAAGAAGAGAACAAGGTGGAGGACCATGTTAATAACTATCATGAAACAGAGAACATTGGGGATGGAAATGAATATAGATGATGAATGTGAAGAACTCTGCCAGGGATTGAACACAAAACAGATTTGAAGATGATGAAAGATACTTTCAAGCAAATGCAAATCTGTAAAAGCATAGACAAGAGACGTGAACTGTTGACAGGAAATGCGGCAGCATGGACAAGGCACATGAACTATTGACAGTCTGCCTCAAAGATATGCAAACTGTCTGACAGAATTCCTCAGATAACTGCGACCAGAATGTACCAATGTAGGTGAAGTGTACAGATGGAGAATTGGAAAGAATTGAGCACAAGCTTTTTATTGGAATGCTTCCAAAGGCAGTTTCAGATGCGGAAGTCTCTAATGCTTTTTTTTTTTTCAAGTTTGGAACTATTAAAAAATTGTAAATTTTGCGTGGTCCTCAGCAAGCAAATAAAGCTGGATGTGCTTTCTTGAAATTTGAGACAAGGGATCAAGCTGTTGCTGCTCTAGATGCAATCAATGGGAAGCAAAGAAAGAAAAAAAGGAGACATGCCATCGAATAAAATGTTCACGGCATAAATCATGAGTGAATCAACAAAAGGGGATACAGCATAAATCATGCCTCAGAGATAAAATACTCGCTAACTGTAATCAGAATCTATTGAAACATTGTAATGTTTGAAGTATTGACCAAGATTAGCGCCTATCTGGAAGTGATGACTTGTTTATGAATCAATAAATTTTAAAATACTTTGCGTGAAAAACAAAAAGTCATGTTCTAACCACAGTACTCAAAATTGATTCAAAGAGTTGAATGTAAGTATACTATTAAGAAAACTAAACTTCCAATATCTAGCCAAAGTGTGCGTTATAATCGTATGTAAGAAGATCAAAAGGACTAGCATGCTGTAAATTTATTTTCTTTGCCAACAAACAAGAATGCAAACTAAAGAAACATGCTGCAAATTGAATGTAAGTGCCCTCCTTCTAGCGCCAATATGAAGTACCCAAAATCTGCATGTAAGACCACTTCAAATACTCATTAGAAATGTTAGTCTAAACACACAAATCTGCAAATACCTCCATGAAATAGAATATCTATGCTAAAGAAATGCCACAAATAACCAAAGACAGCATTAAGAAGACATTTTAAAAGCATGATAAACACTTATTTCATGTTGGATTGGTGTCACATGTGCTAGTGACCCTTTCCCAATCCTTGATCAAAGCTCAAAATGATAAAATGCTAATGGAGATGATGGAGTGAAATGGACAAGATCAAATCTCAAATGAAGAGAGTGACCTTGCAAGATTGTGGAGATTGTGAAGATTGTGAAGGATTTGCTCAATGTTGAAGCCTCTATTTAAAGATTTCAAATGCTAAGATTGTTGAAGAGGGACCAATGTGGGATCAAAAACAAGCCAATGAGTTGAGGACACTTGTCATCATGTGATTAGTTGATGTGTGTGCAAGATTTGGGAAGAGTGCCCAAGAGGGGGAAAATTTGAATTCAAATTTTGCCATAAATCTTGAGAGGGGACAAGGAAAAACAGCAATAAATGCCCTGTTTGACTTGTCATGTTGAGGGAAAATGATTGTTTTAATAAATCAATAAAATTGATTT
This sequence comes from Sequoia sempervirens, assembly GCA_007258455.2. Lineage (NCBI taxonomy): Eukaryota > Viridiplantae > Streptophyta > Pinopsida > Cupressales > Cupressaceae > Sequoia > Sequoia sempervirens. The sequence continues at coordinate 7,908 of VDFB02209840.1, forward strand.
ATTGTGCAAGTGCTAGGTCTAGATAATGCAAGTGGGATGTGATTAGCCTTAGATTAGGATTAGATTAATTTAATGATGATTATGCTGATTTAATGCTGATTAACTGATTTGACTTTTTGGACTTTGATTTCTGATTTATTTAAATCAGAAAAAGGATGAAATATGATTTAGGATTTAATTTAAAGGAATTCCTGATTTATTGGATGAATGGAATATGATGAAGGTTGAATGATAATGTTTATTTGATTATTTAACGAATGGATTAAACGTGATGAATGGACCTAATGCAACATCTAGTTCAGTTGATGGACTTGATCAAATGCAGAATGTAAATTTTGCATGTCTACAGTACCTAAGATGATGGTACTACCCCTCCCTTGGACATTGCTCTCTTCTTACAATTGGATACATCAGTCCTCCTTTTGATTTTTTCAAAAATATATGAAATGATTTCTAAGCAATGCCTTATTAGGTCAATGAGATCACCAAAAGTCTAGGACTTGTCAAATGAAGGTATATTATTCACACCTATCCCTTTGCTATTCACTTGTTAGGAATTAGTAATGACTATCCAAAGAGAAAATGAGATAGTGGGAACAACCATTTATATTATTTATCTCACTACAATCCATTTCATGGCTATAGTCATGTTGTCACCCAGCGTAGATTTATTTTTTCAAATTCATAGATAACATGAAGACAAACCTGTAGCCTTTAATGGTACTGCTCTTATTCATGAATATTCTTTGTTCCCTTGAAGCAAAATGATTTATGATGGTTTTTATGTTGAATATATTCATTAAAACACTCCTATGCAAGTATATGCCTTCACTATTATAGCCTATTGTTGGAATGGATGATCAATGGTATGAAAAGGTAAAAATACAACTGTGCTTTGCTTCCTTCACTACTTGTTGTTGATTGTTGATTGTTGTTCATATGCACTTGTACCATTGTAATTCTTGATGTCCTGCATGAACCTGCATGGTTTTCTTGTAGCATAACCTCATATTTGTTGTTCATATACACTTGTACTATGGCCTTGGATTCCAAAATGATACCTCTCCTAAATCATAACTGCTTAATTATCATTTGTAACTTTTTGTTTCATGTATGCAATCATGATCCATGTTGGATCAATCATGATGACCAAAACCCCTACATGAAAGGTTATGAGCATAGCAATTGTATCTCAATCACATGATATGAGGGTTCCATTGCTGTCATAAACCTCTTGTAATGACATGTTTTCAATAGGCATATTAGCTGTGTCAACTAGAGTTGATGTTTCTTGAATGTCTTTTCCTTTTATGCCTTTCCTTAAAACATCATGCATTGAATGTTATCTAGCAACTTGTTCGCCTAATGTTTGATTGTGAAGGCCTTGAATAGAGCCTTGTGCAACTTTAGATTTTGTTTTTGTTGTTTTCCTTCATGAGACCATTGTAGCATGCATTTTTGGTTGTCCTTATCAATGACAATGACCTTTACCTATTGCATTCACTTTCACCAGTACACCCATGAATGAATAATATCAATCCCCTTTGCCTCCTATAGCTCTTTCAATGGTGTTGTCCTTGTACTTGTATCATGACCTTGATTCAACCATTTCTCTTATTTTGTTATGTGTAATAAATATACATAGTGAAGTACCCTAAATCTGCATGTAAGACCAACTTCAAATACTCATTAGAAGGGTTAGTCTAAACATACAAATCAGTAAATACCTCTATGAAATAAAATACCTATGCTAAAGAAATGCCACAAGTAACAAAAACAACATCAAGAAGACATTTCAAAAGCAAGATAATCACCTATTCCATATTGGATTGGTGTCACATGTGCTAGTGACCCTTTCCCAACCCTTGCTAATAAGCCAAAATGATGAAATGCAAATGGAGATGATGAGCAAGATGAGTTCTCAAATTAAGAGAGTAACCTTGCATAAAAGTTGTGGATCCATGAATGAGAATGAAGGCCTTCTTTTATAGATTTTGTTGATGATAGATTGGCCAAGATGGTGAATGTGGGACTAAAGATCCACCAATGAGGAGAGGCCATTTGTCAAATGATGATAGGCCAATGGTTGTGCAATATTTGGGAAGAGTGCCCATGAGAGGGAAATTTTGAATTCAAATTTTGCAAAATAAATTTTGAGAGGGGGACAAGAAAAATAGCAATAAATGCAATGTTGGAGGGACAAATCAACTTGTCATGTTGAGGGAAAATGAGGGTTTTTTAATAAATCAATAAAATTGATTTATTTGTGCAAGTGGAGATATCTAGAGAATGCAAGTGGGTGAGATTAGTATTTAATCATGGTTAGATTAAATAAATGATGATTATGTTAGTTTAATGATGATTAGGTGAGTTGAATTTCAGGACTTTGATATTTGATTTATTTAAATCAGAAAATGATGGAATATGATTTAGGATTTGATTTAAATGGATGTTTGATTTATTAAAAGATTGATGATAATGTTTGCTTGATCTTAAATAAATGACTTTAGGAGATGGAGATTAATGAAATTACTTGATAAATGAATGAAGGTGAATCTGATCAATCGATGAATGGACCTAATGCGACACCTAGTTCAGTTGATGAATGAACCTGATCAAATACAGAATGTTAATTTTGCATGTCGACATTTTGCCTCTCTTTGAAGCAATGTACTTGTTACGTTGGTTCAAAGAATAACTTGTCGCGATCAAAATTCAAAAAAAATTCTGATTTTTCGGATGCCCTAGCAGAAAGCAGTACACTGGTACATTGCCCCCTCAAGAGATCGAGCGAAAAGATTCAATTTGAGGGTCGATCTCGCAATAAAGAGGTTCAAAATGGATGGTTATGGACGATGATGCAAATGAGATGATTTTAAGATGCTTAGAATAACAAATCTATATTATTTTAAACAACTTAAATGATTATATGATGCGAGATGGATGAGATTGATGATGTGATGTGCTGTGATTATGCAAATGTGTGATTTATGTGAATGTGATGATTTATGGATGCAAGGTGAATGCATAATGGATGCATGATGGATGTATTGGTGATGATGATTAACTATTCATGCTGTGATGTTAGTGCAGAAAATGAAGAAATTAGATGATGACAAGAGGATCCAACAAGCCAACATTATGAGAGATGATGATGAAGAATGATGATGAGAAATGATGATGAGGAATGATGATGATAGATTGATGATTTGCTTATCAAGGATTGGGATTTTAAAAGGATCACTTACTTTATGTTTGATAACACGCTTAAGCACGATGCATCAAGGTATGAAGGACGAGGATGGCGTTGTACTTAGTGTGATGGACTTTGACTTGACAAATAGATTGGAGTATTCTTGTTCACACTTCACATACAGAAACCTTGCTAGGATGCACTTTAGAAGTTTTAAACACCTTGGACCAAAACACGGAAAGTATAACCAATCAATGCAATAGTCAACAAGCCATCCAAAACATCCTCTATACATATCTAACAAAGCAAGAATTCACCAAGTTATTTTACAAGAACATCCAACAAGCACAACAGACAAAAGGATAATGATGGTTTCCCATTCCTAT
>VDFB02209841.1:0-31378 GCA_007258455.2 Sequoia sempervirens
ATTTAACCATCCACAGAGGCTAAATGCTTGGGCTGTCTGCGGGTTTTACAACAACAATTCATGAGCTACAGGCTCATGTCGTACCAATTGACCACCCATGTATGCAGTTTTTCTAGCTGAACTCAATTTCTTGCTGAAGATTCAAATTCTTTATTTACTTTTCTGCTCTGGTTTTTCTCCGTCAGACCGCCACATTTCTTTCTTTTTTTTCAAAAATAAACTTTCTTAAACAAGCACTCTTAATCGTAGTTTGCAAGAAAAGATGCATTAAAGAAGGTCATGCAATCAAATTTAGAGAAATTACGAAATATATTAAAAAAGAAAGATTATTTCGCAGTTATGGCGGCCGAAAAGGAGCTTCAAGCGATGGATTACCCGCCCCTAAAAGATGACATGTATTCCCTCCATGTACTAAAAATAGAGTAGAGGTCCGAATTGATAATGGCGAATTACATGCATAGCGATAATTGAATAGAATGAAATAAATCAAATATGTGATAAGAAAAGATATGGCGTACCTTTAGTAATTACACGTACGTGTGAAGAAAGATGACGGCGCTGCTTGAATTGACAAGTTGGAAAGATATCTTAATTAAGGTTGATGCAGACGGTTGAAGTGGATGGGTGATGTGGGCAGATGAAATGTACGAATGAAATAGATGGATGGGATGGATGGATGGAAGATAAAGAAGTGAGGTGGGGGCGATAAATGAAAATGGAGAAAAGGGTTTTCTTAAAAAGAAAACCTTTATTATGGGCATGCTTTTTGAAAATTACGAGAACGCTGCAGGAGAAAGGCTAGAGCCTTCGACTGCTGGAAGAGTAGCGGGAGGAACCTGAATGAACTGCTTCATGAAGTCTTCCTTGGAAACTGGCTTATGGTACAGTCGGAGTCGGTGGCCATTGACGAGCAATTTGAAACATACTAGATCAATTGTGACCAGCTGCACAGCTCCGTTGTCAAACACATTTTCAACCTCATAGGGCCCAAGCCAGCGTGTTGTGAGTTTACCCTAGTTTTCTTGGTACCTGGAATCATATAACAAAGCCCAATCTCCAGTAGAAAATTTTTTGGTTTTGATGTGCTGATCATTCCATCTCTTTCTCTGCTGTTGGATTACTTCTGTATGCTGCAGGGCGGCTTTTCTCATTTCGTCCAAAATATTTAGCTACAGGAGACGGTCCTTCTGTGCTTTGGATAAGTCCATGTTGAGTTCAAGAGCTGTCCTCAAAGTTTTATGTTCAAATTCAATGGGTAATATAGCTGTTTTCCCATAGAGCAACTCAAAAGGTGTAAACCCAGTTGTTGTTTTCCATGTAGTTCTATAAACCCAAACTGCTTCAGGAAGTCTATTACTCTAGTCTTTCTTATGAATCTGCACTGTCTTTGTGAGGATCGCTTCAATTTCTCTGTTTGTTACCTCTGCCTGACCATTGGCTTGAGGATGATAGGGGCTGGACTTCCTGTGTTTGATCTTATAGTCATTCATAAGTGCAGTGATCAGATTTGACGTAAACTGAGCTCCTTGATCAGTTACAAGCTCTCTGGGGACTCCAAATCTAGTGAAAATTTGTTCATACAAAAATTTAGCAACTTTGTTATCTCGGGCATTAGTCATAGCTTTTACCTCGACCCATTTTGTGACATAATCCATGTAAACTAGAATATATGACTTTCCATTTGATGGTGGATCAATTGGCCCCACAAAATCCATCCCCCATTTATCAAAAGGGGTGACTATCACCTGCGGATATAGTGGCATTTCATCTGACTTAGTTGGTCTTCCCATACACTGGCATCTGTCACACTTCCTTGTATAGGCCACATCATCCTTGTGTAATGTTGGCCAGTAATACCCTGTTGTAAGGACTTTCATTGCTATTCTTTTTGCTGCAAAATTCCCTCCACATGGTTCATCATGGCAGGCATGCAATATATCATAAGTCTCATCTTCTCTTACACATCTTCGCATTACTTGATCAGGGCCAGTATAAAACAGACAATTGGCAATCCAGGTAAAGTTGAAACTTTTCTCTGTCAACAACTTCTTTTCTTTTGGGGAAAAATGAGCTGGTATTATGTTTGATGCTAGATAATTAGCAATATCTGCATACCAAGGTGTATATGCAACAATGGAAAACAAGTGTTCATCTGGAAATCTATCATCAATGACCTCTTGTTCCTCAGATGCAGCTGATTGAAGTCTTGATAAAAAGTCAGCTACGACATTAGCTCTTCCTGGTTTGTCAATGATTGTGATATCAAATTCTTGTAACAACAGGAGCCATCGTGCCAATCTACCAGAAATGGCAGGTTTGTTCATCAGGTACTTGATTGCTACATGGTCGGTGTGGACAAATATCTGATAACCTGTGACATAATGCCTGAATTTATTCAAAGCATATACTACTGCAAGCAATTCCTTTTCTATAACAGTATAGTTGAGCTCAGGACCTTGAAGGTTTTTGCTGATAAAGTAGATAGCATGTTCAATTGAATTTTCTTTTTGACTTAAAACTACTCCTATACCAAAATCAGACGCATCAGCATGTATGTGAAAAGGTAGCTTCCATTTTGGACCTTGAAGAACAGGGGCTTTGGTAAGCAAGTCCTTTAGCTGCAGGAAGGATTTTTCACAGGCCTCGGTCCACTCAAATTGGGAATCCTTTGTTAACAAAGCATAAAGTGGACTGGCAATTTTACTAAAGTCTTTTATAAACCTTCTATAATACCCTGCATGACCAAGAAAACTTCTAACATCTTTTTGTTTTGCAGGAGTTTGTAAATTCTGAATAACTTCAATTTTAGCAGGGTCAACCTGAATTCCATTCTTTGAAATATGATGACCTAGAACAATACCTTCTTCCATCATTAGAAAGCACTTTTCACTGTTTAGAGACAAATTTTGCTCTCTACACCTTTTTAATACTTTTTCTAAATTCACCAGTGCTTCTTCAAATGTGACTCCATATGTAGTGAAATCATCCATATAAATCTCCATACATTCATGAGATATATCAGCAAATATACTAATTACTGCTCTCTGAAATGTTGCTGGTGCATTGCATAAGCCAAAAGGCAAGACCGAATAAGCAAATGTTCCCCATGGACAGGTAAAAGTGGTCTTGTCTTGATCTTCAGGGGCAATTTTTATCTGATTATACCCACTGTAACCATCTAAGAAGGAAAAATATTTTTTACCAGACAGAGAATCTAGTACTTGGTCTACAAAAGGTAATGGAAAATGATCTTTCTTAGTGGCATTGTTCAACTCTCTAAATCTACACATACTCTCCATTTTCCTCCTTTCTTGGGGACAATGACTAATGGAGAAACCCATTGGCTGTCAGAAATTGGGTAAATAAAACCAGCATCAAGCAACTTTTGAAGTTCATTTTTCACTATTTCTCTAAGTGCTGGATTTACTCTTCTCTGAGGTTGTCTAACTGGTGAACAATCTTCTTTGATATATATCCTATGAGTACAGACTCGAGGATCTATTCCCTGCATGTCCCCATATTCCCATGCAAAAGCTTTATGTTGTTCTTGTAGCATTTTTAATAAGTCATCCTCTTGAGACTGAGACAACTTACTATTAACATTCAAACAATGATCTGGAGACAATTCTATCTGCTTAATGAGATTACTCATAGAATCAACAGGTAATGTTTGTACCTCTTGTGGAAGCAAGTTATGAAAAATTGTCAGAAGTTTAGGCAATGAACTCTCAGAATCTAGCTGCTGCAGGAAACATTGATGCTGACTGTCACTTGGATCAGATAAACTATCTGCATCAAGATTGAATTGCAGAATTTGAAAAAGCAAAGCATCTTCACTTTGAAGTTGAGAGAATGGATCATTTTGAAGCATCATCAATTGAGCCAAAGAATTGGCTTCTTCAGTTTCTTCTCCCACATCTGGCCAAACAGGTTGGGACAAATCTGGTTGAGGTTTAGCAGGCCGATACAAAGCCAATTTCTTTGTGGACTGCCCATCAGAAATGGTCATATCTCCAGAACGACATCCTATAAAAGCATCAGCAGTTGCTAACCATGGCCTACTAAGGATAACTGGATACCCTCCTAAAGTTGCCTTAACTGATAATATTGTAAAATCAGCAAGATACTCCCAAGATTCAAGAGTGACAATTACATCTTCTATCATCCCATCAGGTTTGACTGTGGAGCTATCTGCAAGCTGCAGAACTGTGGGTGTAGACCTAATGTTTGAAATATTCAAGGAGTCCATAGTATGCTTTGTCATTACATTAATGGCAGCTCCTAAATCAATCAAAATATTTTTTACAACTTGGCCATTTATATGTATCTGTACTACAGGGCTTTCAGGGTCAATATACTTTGGAATGACTACATTTCCCAATATTATATCAGCTAATTTCCCTAAGACATGAATTGTTTAGGGATCCTTTTTCTTTCATCCAGGCTTCTTCAAATAAGCTTCTTTAATAGCTTTTCCAAAAATAGGAACATCTTTAATAGCGTGAAATAAAGGGATTTAAATTTGCACATTTTTGAGCTGATCTAGAATATCAAAAGTGGGTTCTTCCATGAGTTTAGATTCAGTACTTTGTAACCTCTAAGGAAAAGGTGGTTTATCTTATCTCTGTAGAACAGGTTCCATAGAAACTGTATCGGGTATAGGTATGTGTTCAGTGGAAATAGCAGGTGCATTAGATTCTTCAAGGGGTGAATCAGATATTTCTGTAATCAGAGGTGGTTTGGGAGCAAGTAAAGTAGTTCCAGACCTCAGATGGATGTCATTAACATTTAAGGCATAAGCTTGATATTGGTTGGCTTCAGAAATATACGCAGGCTGTTGAGGCTGCTGCTGTTGCTTATTATTGGGATTAGGCAACGACTGGGCAGGCATAGGCATTTGCTTTGGAGGTCCAGGATTTGTGGTAGTTGCTGCAGGAGGCAGCATAAGGGCCTGTTGTTGTGGCTGTGGAGGCTACAAGAAGCCAGGAGACTGGTTTTGCCATTGTTGAGGACCTCTCCATTGAGGATTTTGTTGTCAATTTCCTGAAGGTGGGGTCCATTGACCTTGTGGCTGCTGCCAACCTCCTTGAAGAGATTGCCACTGTGGGGTTTGATAATTAGACCAACTTGGTTGAGGCGGATTCTATGGTGGTGGTGGTCCATATGCTTATTGACATTGGTTATTATAGCCAGAATAAGGATTACCAAAAGTTAAAGGGTCTTGAGGCATACCTTGCCTTTGGGCCCATGGTCTCCTTTGTGCAACAAAGAACACTTGATCATCATCACCTTCTACTGGTTTAAAATCAGTAGGCAGTTGTCTGGCTTCCAGATTAGCCACCATCTTGTATCTGCAATCACGCTTCTTTTGTCTACAGTAGGGACAGAACTCAGCCAAAGCTACCTCAGCTTTTGCATGTTTTTTTCAAGCTTGCATAGTGTCCAATTGTGTAGCCATATTATTAATGATGTCCTGCTTGAAATCATATAGCAGATTTGTGATCTCCATTGGGGAAACTCCACCAGAAGAAGACTTCCCCACTGAAGCATGATGACCTAGACCTTTCTTAACTATTGCTCGAGAGTAGTTAAGGCATATCTTCTGTATATTATCCCAAGGCAATTGAGTTATATCACCTCCTCCCATTAGATCCAGGGCGTCAATACAGGCATCACTGATTCCCCTTAGAAAGAGTAGTTTCTGAGAGTCCTCGTTAAGAGTATGGTTTGAGTTCCTTTTTAATGAAAACAAAAACCTTGAAATATAATCTTCTAGACTTTCATCCTCCTTCTGCTGAATTCGGAATATGTCATCACCTTTGCTGGCACTCTTACAATATTCCTTATATTTTTCAAGGAATTTTGTCTGCATGGCTGCCCAACTATTTACAACGGCTCTTCTCAGACTCATGAACCATCTGAGAGCTCCCTCCTTCAAAGTGGAAGGAAATAGCTTCAGTTTATGAGCATTGGTGGTGTAGTCATAACTGCGACAGAGGACATCAAATTCAAACAGAAAGGTTTCTGGGTCTTCTGTGACCAGGCCATAAAACTTTGGAAGCAAGGAAGAGGGGATGTTTTTAAGATTATCAGTATCTTGTTGGGGAACAATGGGAAACTCAAATGCAGGAGGTGGATTATTAGGTGGATTATTTGCCATGTCTGGGTGCTGGAATAGCAGAGCAAATGGATTTTCCTCAGGTTCGTTATCAGCTGGGTCAAATGGTAGTTCAATAAACAGATTTTCAGGGAGGAACCTTCCCAGTGCGTCTCTTCTTCTTCTATGCATGCAATATGGTGAGTAACGGCTTGAAAGATTTTGAAATTTTTTGACTAACAGACTAAACTAATGCTGAAAATGACTTTGTCAGACTCCTAGTTAGACACCATCCCCGGCAACGGCGCCAAAAATGGCTCGCACTCACAAAAGGATATGAATATCACAGTGAAACTTTCCTAGGAATTGGACATTCCGACAGGTGACTAATATCTTTCTGTGGACGTTCATTTACTTGTCAAACCAGGGGACGTAGACTTTAAATGGCGCAGCAAAATATATGCACTAGGAATTTGTTTTGGTCAAATCTTAGCAAAAATACATACTGGAAAGAAATTCTATCTAAGCTACAGAATGGTAATGCAGAATTCTTTAACTCAACTATGCTTGATTAAAATAGAAACTGTAACAGCTACGACTGAAGCACAAAACATGAACTGGCCTTATGCTGCAGGAACAGTCACATGGATGGACTCTCTATGCTGCAGGAGCAGTGTAAGACTGAGTTTGCATAAAAACTTCAAAAGATGAAAGCTAACTAGATATCAGCAGAAAAGAACATCTAACTAATTAACTACAGATACTTACTAAGTGGGCCCCCTTAGCAAGCATCTACTGATTACACAGATGCTGAACTCAGAACTTCATCGATCTTTATTCATGAAAACAGAATGAAATACATTGTCTTGTTGGTGTAAAAACTAACAACAAACTCCGCTTCTGGTCAAACAGATTCTGTCTTTCATTATCATACTGATTCTTACATGATCTCTGCTACTCTGTTTCTATCTTACCTAAAAAATAATCTATTACTCATTCTATTCATCTTCTACCACTACCTCACGCAGGAGGAGTATCTTATTTTTATATTAAAAGAACAACTAACTAACTAACTTCATCAAAGAAAGATGTGGAAGTAAAGTATATCCCTGAATCAAGGAACAAACTTCATAAATGAATTTATGTGTTCAACCCGATTCAAAGAGGATCTAGCACTCCACTCTCTCCAGATTGACTTTCCATTAAAAAATCTTTCCAAATCGGTTTCGGTCAAAGAGTCTTTGGCGGAGCTTCCTCAAAGTCATGCAGGAAATGGGCTTTACTGCAAGGCCGAGATTGGCTACGCTTGACTCGATCATTCTTCAACAACCTGCGAAACAAAAGGTAACAAACACACAAGAAAAGGCATATGGTACATACACGATATCTATTCATTAATCACACATTTCAAATCTACTTCACCATTCAAAAATTGTATACTATATACCAGCCATTTTTGGGAGTCAATAGGGCAATAAATGCAATCAAGTCAACAGAATAGGCTGTAGCAATATAAAAGTGTCTTGCTACAGGATATCCCCATAAAAGGTTTTAACAAATTTTAAACAGCCATGAAATAGCAAAAATGAATTCATTTAAAAGTTTATCATAACATCAAATTATGAGCATATTTTAGGCTCATCACCCTCAATAATGTTTATCGGGATCATGTCATTCTATTCTACTATCAGTTTAATGACAACTAGTTGGCATCATTTAAAAGTTTGTGGTTGTCATTTGTTTTGAAGATTTTTAGTCTTCACTATGCAATGACTATCAATTTTAAAATCGATACAACATGTGTTACAATGCTTAATTTATCAGGCTTTCTAGTTACTTTGGAAGTGACAACATTATTATTTTGTTGCATTCTTGTCGCTTGGGGGCATGGACAATTGGTAAGTGAGTTATCATAGCTCATGTGGACTTTGACATGGCACATCATTATGTTGGTTCCTTGGATATCAAATTCATTAGATTGTACTTTACGAATTTCAAAAATCATGTGTTATGATTTGGTGCTTGATGAAAAGTGGAAATAAGGAAAAAATGATTGTTTTATTTCACAAGCCTTGGTAGAACCCTAGCTGCCATGGAGTGTTTGTAGTTTTAGTCACAATGGGTTTTTGCTAGTTTTCAAGTTGGTTTTTCAGGTATGGTAGTTAGTTGGTGGACTCACGAGCTAGAAGTGAAGGTAATCGAAGAGGATCTTATGGGATTTTTTTTGCAGTTTGAACCGCCATAACAGAGGTAATATCTATGCATTGCTTTGATCTTTCGAAGGTAAATTTGGTGAATGGAAAAGTAAAAAAGAAGTTGGTATTGTTTCAGTTTTGAATAGTTGGCTTCATTTCTGGTTTTAGTTTTAAAAAAGGATCTTGAGCTTTCATTAATTATAACTGAATTTGAAACTGCTTTGAACTCGAGTTCAAACTTGAGGGTTTTGATGTTTGCATAGTTTTTGTTGTATAAATACATGACTCAAAATCGTGACTCAATGATGAGGGTTTATGAGATAGAACAAAGTGTTGTTGAAAAGAGAATAAGGGTTATTACAGTGATATTTTTGTATTCTAAAAAATTGTAAAAGAGAGAGCTTAAAGTGTTTATATCTCTAATTCTTATTACAAAGATTGCATATATTTTGGTGAGATTATATTGGTATTGTTTCATTTAGTACAGATTATAGTGGTAATTATTGTATATCTTTTATATGTACTCTTTTGAGATTTTTTAATTGCAAAAATAATGCAGTTACATAATTATTGAGAAACTGTGTAAAGGAGTTGGTGCTCCTATTGAAGCTGGTGCTTCAAAATTTAGGTGGAGTTGGTGCTCCTAAATTGTTATAGAATTGGTTCTCTTGAATTGTTACAGAGTTGGTGCTCTAAAAAATATTGTAATTAGTTTGGTATTAAGCTTGTAAGGCATTTTGGAGTGGTTTTTCTACCCCAAGAGGGTTTTCCACTCGTCAAAGCTCTGTGTTTCTCATTTGTTTGATTTGTTCTTATCTTGCTTAATCTCTCATTCAATAATTTGTGAAAGTGGTTCATGCAATGCTTTGACACTTTATCATAGTTTCAAGTTATCTTTAAGATCAATGTTCAATTGTTCATGTTCATTGTATGAATGTTAAATTTTTCCATAAGTGAGTTGGTGTCTTGTGTAAAATAAAGCATCAAAAGGTTGTTCATTCAACTTTATATGAACAATGTATACCATGCTTTGATATGAGTTGTTAAGTATTCATTTTATGTTTGGTTAAGTCACTAGAAAACAATAATTCAAAACTCAGTATTCACATTGCATATATAAAGTCACTCATTTGTTCAAGATCAAATATATCAAATCTGCATTTCAAGTCATAGATTTTTTTTTATACATTACTCTGATTCACCCCCCCTCTCAAAGTAATTCCACTTCCAATAGTTGATTAGCAATAACCTTTCCTTTTATGGCTTTTCTTTTGACATACTAGATATCATATTCACTAAGTATCATGACCCATTTGGCTAGGCATCCTATCAATGCCATTTTATTGAGAAGATACTTCAATGGATCTATCTTTGCGACCAACTTCATTTGATGGTTTAGCATGTAGTGTCTTAGTCATTGAGTAGTAAAAACTACTGCAAGACAAGCACATTCTATTGGACTTTAATTTAGTTCATACCCAACCAAGGTGCGAGTGATATAGTATAATGCTCATTCGTAGCCATCATCATCATTTTATGCAAGCAATTCCCCTAGTTCAGATGTGGTTGTTGAAATATAGGAATGAGTGGTCTTCCATCAACAAGTGGTATTGATAGTGGAAGTGTTAGTAGGTAATCCTTGATCTATTGAAAATATTCTTGGCAATTATCTATCCATACAAATGGTACCCCTTTTATGATTAAATGTTGGAAGGGATGTATCTTATCTACTAGTTGTGCTATGAATCATCTAATAGATTGCACTCATCCTTGAAGTCTCCATAGTTGACTTATACTGGTTAGTGGAGGCAAGCCCATTATAGCTTTGACTTTTGTTGGGTCTACTTCAATGCCTCATCTAGATAGTATGTATCCTAGGAGTTTTTGTGATGTTAGTCTAAATACACACTTTTTAGGATTGAGTCTCACTTTGTACTCTTCAATCTTTTGAAAATATTATCCAACAATCACAAAGTGGTTAGCCCTTGTCAATGATTTAGCTAGTAGATCATCCACATAATCTTCCATCAAAGTATGCATAAGGTCATGGAACATAGTGGTCAATGGCTCACATTGATATGTAGCTCCAACATTTTTAAGTCCAAAATGCATGACATTCCAATAATAGGTTCTTCATGGACAAGTGAAACTTGTCTTGTGTTGGTCTTCAAGAGAAATTCTGATTTGATTATATCCTAAGAAGCCATCCATGAGGGACAACATCTCATATCTAATTGTCAAGTCCACAATTATGTCAATGTTTGGCAAAGGGAAATCATCCTTAGGACATGTTTTTTTTAAATCTAAAAAATTTGTACAAATGTGGATGCCACCTATTGATTTTGTCATTGGCACAAGGTTGGAAATGCATTTGGCATAGTCAATTGACCTGATGAAACTAAAATCTAGTAGTTTCTTTAGCTTGGGCATCCTTGACCAATAAATCAATTTATGGATGCATCTTTCTAAGTTTTTGCTTGACAGGTTTGGCATCCAGATCTAATGGAAAATGGTGTAATATTAGGTCAGGATCCAACCTAGGCATGTTAGCGTATGACCAAGTGAAGTTGATTTGTCTCTCTTCAAAGAAAACCTAGAATTCTAGTTGTTCTAATTCTCTTAGAGATACAAAAAGTGAATTATTCTAGGATTGTCATCTGCACCAATGTTGATTTCCATAGATTTTTCAATTAAATCATTGGTGGCTTCTCTTGGGTAATGGGGAGAACATCCAACCCTCCATCCTTGGGTGCCTCAGAAAGGTTTTCAACCTTAGATGCATCCTTTATTTTTACTTTTTCATGGTCTAATGGTGCCTTTGTATTTTCACCTAGAGACTCGTCATCATTTTTTTCTTTATTTTCTCCTTGTTATTTTTACTTTTGTGACTAGAGTGGTGGAAACCCCAAAGTATGCCATATGATCTATGTCAATGGTAAATCTAGCCTTATGGTCACCACTAGGGATTCCTTTGTGCAGTCCCATGAACTCAAAAAATGCTTCATCATTCTCAAATACATCCAAGATGGGAGGTTATTATTGATCCCAGATGATGGGTTGGGGATATACGAAGGGAATTCCATCATTGAAATTGTCAAAGTTCAAGGCAGACAAGGTAAAGACAGAGGTATCATCAGGGCCACAAATCATGGTATCAGATAAGTCAAGCTTGGTAAGCATTTTGGCTATACTATACTTGCTAGAGGTAAAGGAGTCCCATTCATACTCATTCAAATCAATCTCCATGTATTTGTCATCAGGTGGTTGAGAGGTGTTGGGTAAAGATAATTTCTCAATAACCTTAGAAGCATTTACTTCCTCTTGTAAGGGTGTTGTAGTACTAGAAGCACCAATCTTAATCAGTTTAAACCCAAGCCCTAGGCCTTTTGGTCATTTGGATACAGACAAAGGTTCAGTCATCCAATTTTTATTTAATCCAAGTCTGATGTGTCCATCATAGCCTTTGTCATGTGTTAGTGTGGAGCCTGATCAGTCTCCAAGTGGGAGATTGTTAGTATGTGGTGATTGATCATACTATATTGTATGGGGACCAGCTCAGGTATCTTCTCTTGATGGCTCTCTGTATTATGTTACATTCATTGATGATGCAACTAGGAAGGTATGGATTTATTTCCTTAAGTAGAAATCTGATATATTTGAACTTTTAAAAAATGGAAAAGCTTGGTTGAGAATGAGACGGTAAAAAGATAAAATGTCTCAGATCTGATAATGGTGGTGAGTATTGCAGCAAAGAGTTTGAAGATTATTGTTCATCTAATGGTATTCGTAGATAGAAAATGATTCCAAGGACTCCACAGGAAAATGGAGTGGCTGAGCACATGAATAGAACAATAATGGAGCGTGCACGGACTATGAGATTGCATGTTGGGCTGCCTTTAAAAATATGGGCAGAGATTGTAAACACTTCTATTTATTTAATTAATAGAGGTCCCTCTAATCCTTTGGGTTGTAGTATTCCAGAGGAAGCATGGAAAGGTAAGAAGGTGAGTTATTCTTTTCTCAAAACCTTCGGTTGTGAAGCATTTGCACATGTAGATTCTAAAAATAGAACCAAGCTTGATGCAAAATCAAAGAAATGTGTATTTGTTGGATATGGCATTGATGAATTTGGTTATAGGCTTTGGGATTTTTAAAATCAAAAAATTGTGAGAAGCAGGGATGTCATATTCAATGAGAAAGTGTTGTACAAAGATCTGTTGCTGCAGCATGAGAAAAAAGGAAATGATTACGTAGTGTTGGATGATACTCCAAACAATGATGTTTCAGTGGTTCCTCATGCTGGGAAACAACAACAACAACAAATACCACAAATTCATGTTAGATGGTCTTCAAGGATAAGTAGACCTCCAGAAAGATTCTCTCCCTCTTTGTATACTATTTTGTTAACTGATGCTAGTGAACTAGAATATTATGATGAAGCTATGCAGGTGGATACCAAGGTTCAGTGGGAGCATGGAATGGAAGAAGAAATGGACTCCTTGCTGAAAAATCAGACTTGGGAATTATGCAAGTTGCCTACAAGTAAAAAGGCTTTACCAAACAAATGGGTTTATAGGCTGAAAGAGGAAGATGGAGGTAAGAAAAGATTTAAAGCTAGATTAGTTCTAAAGGGATTTGCACAAAAAAAGGGTATTGATTTTGATGAGATTTTTACTCCTATTGTTAAAATTACTTCTATTCGTATTGTGTTAAGTATTATGGTTGCTGAAGATTTGCATTTAGAACAGCTTGATGTTAAAACAACCTTTCTCCATGGTGATTTGGAAGAGGAAATATATATGGAACAGCCACAAGGATTTGAGGTCAAAGGTAAGGAGAAACTAGTGTGCAGATTGAATAAAAGTTTATATGGCTTGAAGCAAGCACCTCGGCAATGGTACTTGAAATTTGATAGTTTTATTGCTGAGCAAGGCTATAGTAGGTGTAATTTTGACCATTGTGTTTATTTTAAGAGGTTGGATAATAACAACTACATTATTTTATGTTTATATGTTGATGACATGCTTGTAGCTGGGTCAAACATGGATCACATAAGTGAGCTAAAATAACAGTTAGCAAAATTTTTTGCTGTGAAGGATTTGGGGGCAGCAAAACAAATCCTTGGTATGAAAATTTGTAGAGATAGGAAAAACAGAATATTGTTTTTATCTCAGGCTAATTATGTTGAAAAGGTGTTGCAGAGATTTCATATGGAGAATACAAAAGCTGTCAGCACACCTTTGCCTATTCATGTTAAATTGACTAAGGATATGTGTCCAAAGACACAAGAAGAGGAAGAAAAAATGTCTAAGGTACCATATGCTTCAGCTGTAGGTAGTTTAATGTATGCCATGGTATGTACAAGGCCAGATATTGCACATGATGTAGGAGTTGCTAGCAGGTATTTGAGTCATCCTGGAGTTGAGCATTGGAATGCAGTAAAATGGATTCTCAGGTACTTGAGAGGTACATCTAATAATTGTTTATGTTTTGGGGGCTCTAATAATGATTTAAAAGGCTATGTTGACTCAGATTTGGCAAGGGATATAGATACCAGGTGGAGTACCACAGGTTATGTTTTTATAGTTGGTGGGACAGCTATGAGTTGGATTTCTTGATTGCAGAAGGTGGTTGCTTTATCCACCACAGAGGCAGAGTATGTTGTTGTAATAGAGGTGACAAAGGAGATGATATGGCTACAACTTTTCATAGATGAGTTGGGCAAACAACAGGCTAGAAATTATTTTTTTACAGACAACCAGAGTGCTATACATCTTGCAAAGAATTCTGCTTTGCATTCTAAAACAAAACACATCCAGTTGAGATATCATTTCATTTGGTCAGTGTTGGAGGATGGACAGATTAAGCTGGACAAGATACATACAGATGTCAATCCAGCGGATATGTTTACGAAGGTGGTGACAAGGGAGAAGCTGAGCTCCTCTTTAGCTTTAGTTGGTCTTCAAGGTTGAATTTAAGTATAACAGAGTAGCAAGGTCCAAGGTACTTATTTCTAGTGGGAGTTGTAATGGCAACAGTGTCATTTAGAATCAGTCCCCAAGTGGGAGATTGTGTTTGTGTGGAGCCTGATCAGTCTCCAACTGGGAGATTGTTGGTATGTGGTGACTGATCATGCTATACTGTATAGCCCATGGTATACTATACACCCTAGCCTCTATCCTTGCCGAAAAAAGGGAAAAATAATGAAAAAGGAAAAATCTGATTTTGTAGAACCTAAAATCTAGAAGCTTCTAAGCTTGTTAAAAAGGGGTTCAGATGGGTATTACTATATGATGAAAATTGTGAGTATTCACAAGATTGTAATAAGTTTTACACTGGATAATAAAAGTATTGGATGGTTGCGGTTTGGTGGATGTAGCCCGGATTGGGTGAACCACGTTAAATTTTTGTGTTATGATTTATTTTGTGTGTGTATTAGTTTCTATTTTTATTAATTAAGTCTACATTTAATTGTTAGATATCTGCCATCTCTAACCCTAACATGTCCTACATTATTTTGAATCATTTTCCATACTATTTTGTATGTATTTGTGTGGGTGGAGGATCTTCCCCATTGTCTTCTTTATAAAGCCAAGAGGTCACATCTTCTTTGTTGGTAACGTATTTACTTAGTTCCCCCCATTTTGTGAAAGTGCTTGTAGTTGGAAAATGAATGGTGACCTTAGGTAACTATCTTTTGCTTACCGTTGGTTTACCATATGAATTAGGAGTAGTGAGCTTGCTGATACAATAGGACATTTTCATGTGATATTCCCCACAACCTTTATCTTGGACCTCAACCTTAGGATTAGAGGGTGGAGATTTGGAAGTGTATGCCTTAGAGAGAGCGGAAGGGTCAATGTAGTGTGATGAAGTGGATGATGAAGCCTCTTGGTTGATGAGCAGTTGATGTTGGGGTGTTCCACATAAATTTGTACAATATTGGAATGGATTGGAATCACCTACAATTGTGATTTTAGTGTCATTGAATGGAAATTTAAGGCATTGGTGGTATGTGGGTGGGACAACCATCATGGAATGAATCCATGGTTAGCCTAGGAGAAATTTGTATGGAAGGTAAAGGTCTAAGACTTGAAAAGTGGTGTCCATGGCTATGGGTCCAACTCTAATAGGTAGTGTTATGATTCCTTTAGATGATCATTCTTCATTGTCATATGCCTTGGTAAAAATTCTCTTAGTGGTGTCTATACACACTTCCGAGAAGCCTAACATCTTAACCAATTTCAAGGTACAAATTTTTAACCTTGCTCCATCATCTATCAGGACTCATCTAGCTTTGTTTTATGGACAAGGACTTCAAGGTGTAAAGGGTCGTTATGGTTTATCTTTTCAATTGAATAATCTTGTTAAGAAAAAGTGGCATGATGGGAATTAGTCAAGTAACCTACCATCTCCTAGAAACGATTGGCATCAAGGTTGGTGGGGATGGTTTTGTCTTGTAAGGATTTGTCAAGAATGTCTTGATGATCAGGTGATATACACAATAACTCTAGGATAGAGATGTGTGCGGGAGTCTTCCCCAATTGGTCAAGAAAGTTGTATTGGTATTTTTAGGGCTTTTGTTGCCATAGAGGATGACCTTGAATGGTTACCTTAGCTTGGTGAGTTTTGACATCACATTTTGGAGGTTTCTTAATGGTAATGGTATCAACATGTTCATCAATGACTCAAATATGATTTATGATAGTATTATGGTTACAGTCATATTTGGCATTAGTGCAATTGGCTGAATTGTTATTGGTCTTATTTCCTGAATTGGAGGGCATTCCTTTTCCATTAGCATGTAAAGGATTGGTAAAAACTTTATGGTATTTATTTGAAGATTATTGTTGATGTTCGTTGAGTTCAATGTTTCCATGTTCCACAAGGTCTTGTATGATGTATTTCAGTTGTTAGCATTTGTATATTCTATGTCCCTTAGTTTGATGGTAGTCACAAAATGTGTTGTCATCCCACCAAGAAGGTTTAAACTATCCAGGATCATATTTTTTGGTTTAGGAAGTTGCATTCCATTATGTTGCAAGAGTTGTTTAAAGATAGATTCAATTGGCTCCCCTATAGGAGTGTACTATCATTTTGGGAACTTCGTTTGGGTTCTTGGTTGTTATGTGTTTTGGAAAACATTTGTAGTTTTTTCAGGAGTTCTTGGTGCATTATTGGATTGGTTAGGCTCCCTAAGTTCAATAGTAGGACTTGAATATATGGTCTTAGCATCAACGACTCGATCATTAGTCACATTCTTGTTTCGGGCCCAATATTTTCTTTTGTTGTTTGAGGTGTTTTTAGTGTTGGTGTTCTTGTTGGGAATCTTGAACTCTCCTTTCTCAATTAGATCATTTTCAAGGATAATTCCTTTTTCCACTAGGTTAGAAACTGAAGTGCAACATTGCATCCTCAACTCATGTCTCAAGTGGGAGTTAAGTTTCTCTATGAGCATGACAACCTCTTTTTTTGGTATCTTGACTGGGCATCGGCTAGCCAAACTTCTCCATCACTGGAAGAAGGTGACAAATTTTTCTCCTTTATTTTGTGTGTTATTACATAAGGTGGAAATCATTATTTCATTGTCTATGTTAAAGGAAAAGTGTTCAACAAATGTGTCTGCTAGTTCACCCCATGTTTTTATGCCAATCAGTACATTTGCAAACCACTCAAGTAGAAATGCCCATAAGACTTCATGGAAATAGTCTCATGAGGTATTTAGGTTCATATGAAACGCCTATACAAGCCATGAAAAATTATCTTACATGTGTTCAAGTGGATTTCCCCTCCCTTTATATTTAGGCAAGCTAGGTATAACATAGCCATGTGGTAAGGGTGGCATTTATAGACTCTTGTTAAATTGATAAGGACATAATTCCTTGGTTGAATAGGTCTTCTTGTTAGACATTTGCATATTTTCCATCTGTTGTTACAAGGAAAGAATTTGAGTTTGTAGGAAATCCACTTGAGTCAATGACATGTTTTGTGCATTGTGAAGATCTATATTGGAATTTTGCAATCCTATGTTATAGGATGGGATTGGGTTTGGTATATGTGTATGTGAAGCATTTTGTTTTTGTGTATGGGACATGCATGTGTATGATAGTGTAGACACCTAAAAATGACCTAGGCCTGCAAGCTTCATTTTTACCACTTTTGTCCTAGCATAATTATGACATTTAATTATGTCCTTGGTCCACATTCGATTATTGATTAAATAATTCATAATTATTTAATTAATTCATGTCCTTTTATTCTTCATGATTATTAAATAAATAAATTTCATTTATTTATTAAATACATCATTATTTGTCTAAGTCTTCCCTTAATTAAATAAATTTCTTAATTTTTTTAATTTCCTTTCTTCATTAATTCTTCCTGATTATTAAATAAATAAATTTCATTTATTTATTTGATATGTCACTAATTGTCACAATTAAATAAATTTATTAATTTATTTAATTATTAAGTCTTATCTTCCAAATTAAATAATTATTTTTAATTATTTAATTACTAATTTCACTTTTCTCTCATTTTAAATAAATGAAAATATTTAAAATGATTTCATTTTATTAACTTTCACTCTTTTTAGTAAATAATCTAAAAAAGATTATTTACTTGTCACACAAAATCATCATTTTGAATTAATTAAATTCAAAAAGATATTATTCTTCCAAAAATCAAGTAATCAGGCAGATTCTTGATTTTCCAAATTGAATCTTCAATTCAACCCTTATCTTCTTGATTTTTCGAATCTCACAAAATCGGGCAATCTTATCTTCTTGATTTTTTGAAAATCTTTATTTCTTTAATTAATTTATCTCATTTATTCTCCACCGTCGATTAGATTATTTGAGATATTATTTTGACCGTTCGATTAAGGATGTTGCCCTAACCCTGATGAGGGATTCTCAAATTTAATTTGGACCTCTCGTTCTAGGTCTTTCTTAGAATTCATTCTCATCCATCCACTCAAAATTGTATTTTCTATAAAAGACAATTTTGCTCATAATTTCGGGATCCGAATCCAACAACTTCATGTTTAATTTAGTAGTCATTATAGTCATTTGGCATTAGTAGTCATTATTTCATTTTAGCATATTGTCATAGACATAGGCATAACTTTATAAATCCTTCAACATTTGCATAGGACTTTGACATTATTATAGGTTTCTCCTTTGAAATCTGAGGGCCTCATTCATTTGCTGCAAACTAGAAGGTGTTATGAAGGTGAAGCATGGAAGGAGAGGAAGGTATAATCGTTCTTTGTTTTGATTTTCCATTGTTCTTGATAGCCTCTTTGTATTTTTGATGTTTATTATCTAATAAGATAACTATCTAATTTTCCATTGATTACAGATAGATTTTGATTTGGTGTGTTTTGGTTTGCTATTAGGATATGAATGTTGTGAAGTGAATTGGGTGGTATATTCCATGAGCTTGTAGAAGCATGCCTATTTGAATTTTGATTTCCATATTGTGTGAAATTTCCTCAGTTGCCAAATTTGTACCATATGACATGGATCCACATGTTTGTCCACGAGGAATATGCCTTGGTTGTGACATAGTGATGTGTTGAGATATCCCTATGTTTGGTATGTCATTTGTTTTAGGAGTCTTGTTGAAGACAATTTTAGGTCTCTTTGTGGTTTTTTTTTTTCCAAATGGGTTTGAGGATGATGCCCCTAGGGTATTATATGTATCAAAGGTGGTACAAAAGGATTAGGACATGGATTGTGTCATGTTTGATTTCATAATTTGTGTCATGCCATGGGTTATGCCTTGTGTTAGGCCTTTTTTCATTCCTTATGTTAAGCCTTAGGTCATGCCTTGTGCACCAAATAAGGAGATGTGAATAGTTGTGGCCTCTTGTGTAGTTCCTCCTAATGGCATAGATGTAGTAACTTGTGGAATAGAGCCAATAGAAGTGGGTATAGTATATCCTTGTGTTTGATTATTTGGTGTGGGTATAGCTTGCAAGGTATTAACATCAAAACCATGTGGTAAATTGGATCCTTTTGATAAAATTTTGGCTAAAAAGCATCGAGAATCTAGGGCCCTAATTTTGTCTACAAAGGATGCCACTTCAAGGTCTTGTGCAACCACCTCTATTTCATCTAAGGTGGCAGTGCCTTGTAGGTCTCTAAGGATGAACTTTTCAAATGGATTAGAGGTTTGTCTCTGTGATATAGGTGGATCTTGAGAAAGATTTCCAAAGGAGTTGAAAAATTTATCAACTTGTGGAAAGGCCATTTCTTTTATTTTCTTTTCCTTTGCAACCTAATCTTGACCATAAAATACTTGCAAAAGAGGAAATGGATATGAGGGTGATGTGGTATTATGTCAAAGATGAATATGTAAGGGTATGCCTAAGGGTGACGAAGGCATAGGAAAATATGTCTAAGGATGATACCAAGGTATGGACTCAAAGTGACAAAATGTCAAGATATCAATAGGATGATGTCACATGTCCAAACTATGGTAATGTCTATGCAAAAAGGATTTTTTTTTTGGTTTTGGGTTTTTAAGGTATAAATGATGTCTAAGGATGGTGTCAGGACAAGGAACCAAAGTGACAATAGTCAAATGTCAAGAGTGCCACAATGAGGTCAAAGTCTTGATTAATGTCTAAGGTATATCAAATGGAATAAAAGTATGAAAGGATGATGGGTGAAAATGGTAATATGAACTAAGATAATGACTAAAGGTATGACTGCTAAGCACCTTATGGAAAATCCAAAGCAATATTGCTTGACAAAACTAGGATAGCCAAAGTTAAAAATCTGGTTTATCAAGACTTCAATGATGGAGATGACTAAATGACAAGGTTTGACAAAGGTGGTCTCAAACTAGCCTTGTGAGTTGAGGATCCAACCTAAATGAAAAAAGGATAAAGATGATGGAAAGAGGTTGAAGTCAAGAAAAATCTGATTTGATCACTCTAGACTAGTCTAAAGTCTAATAAGTTTCTAAGACTGGGGTCTTTAACAAGCTATATGCAAACTAAAGGATGTCCAAATGTTTTTCCTAAGGTGAATGCAAGGTATACAATGATGGATAAATGGATGGATAGTGAATGATAGTTCTACAATTCTATGATCAAATGCTCAGGTAATGCTCAGGATTGATCATATAATGGCTTTATTTTAGTTTCCACTATTTTTTTGGTGATAGACAATTACACCATTTAAGGTCATAGTTGCAGTTAAGGACAATCACTTGTGATTTTCTGGTAGTGGTGGTTGTAGTTCTATGTGTAACAGTTGTGTTGAATGACAATAATTTGTGGTTCACATTGTATCTTTCCTAGTTTTGACTAAATTTTGACCAATTTTGAGGTGATTTTGTGAAGTTTTATTTTGGAAAACACAACAAATAGTCTGAAAACACTTCTCTTTGTGTGGTTTGAAAGTGTAAAATGTTTAAATGTGTAAGAAGACACTTATAGACAATGCATAACTGAGGCTAGGAAAAGATACTACTCGCTAGATCCCCACTTGGATTTCTCTAGCCAACTAAACAAGGTAGATAACTAGAGACTTGGTCACACTAGCTCCCCCTTACATAAAATGGGCACACCAAATATCATTACCCAAAGAGGAATTTCTACCTCTACACATGAATAATGAAGATTTGGGGTGACTTCAGAATGATTGTTCCTGTACTAGCAAGTAAAAGGGATTTTGGCCACTAAAACTAAGGTTCTTACAGGTATGTGCAAGATCATGATGGGCCAAAAAGTGGCAATATGATGGGTATGTGGTTGACAACTTTTTTTTTACCCAAAATTGATGAAACAAAAAGGGTTTTTAAAGGATATTCTTAGCTTTCCACCAATATAAATTATGTTTTACTTTGAATTTAATAAATAATTATTATTCATTTTCTATTCAAATTATGACTAAAGTCCTAATTGATAAACTGATTGAAAAGCATCTATATCTTTCAAACAGTATCGCATTCTATGCTTCACATACTATAGAATTTAAAAAAAAATGAATTTCATGAAGTTTCAACCAAGTTAAGGTGGTCGACATATGAGTTTTTATATTTTTAAAAGTTGTAATAAAAATTCATAATTAATTATTTACTAGGAAAAAAATTACAAAAAAATATACATCACATCGAGACATGAGTCATGTACTTATATATAAAATCTTATGAAAAAATATTATCATTTTATTGTGGTTAGGGTGGTCAGACAAACACCTACTTCTTATTTTTTCCCTAAAATTTAAGTACTACTCCATTGAAATTTCAAATTTTCACCAAATAGATTTTTTTTTAAAACAAACCTAGTAGTTTAGAAACTACATTCAATTTTCTACAAATTCTATTCTTACATATTTTTGAAATAATATAGATAACTTATTCAAAATTTTATGTCAAATTGCTTAACTTTGATTTTTCTGATTTTTTGCCACTTAAGGGCCTGTTTTATCCATGATGATCCTGCACATACCCTTAATCTGTGTTTTAGGGTTAATACATGGTTCCTACACATGAGGCGAGATTAGCTGCAAAAGGAGGCCTCCAAATCCCTTCATTTGAAAGGATTTTGATGTATCACATAGATACTAAGCGTGACACTCATCTATATAGGACATCCACATCAAGTGATTAAAGACTTTCCCAACAATCAAGATTATTTATATAGTAGACTGAAACAAAGTACCACTTGGTTTGTTCCATTTTCCAAGGTAGGTCCTCTAAGGGTTAAAAAACAAGACAAGAATGTTGTTTTTGATCTCCAAGATCACATGAAGGATGAGGAGAGAGCATACACAACACCTTTTTCTCACACTTATGTGATGTTCATTTTAAGTCCAAAACCAAATGTGTGGGTGATTATACAAAATGCCAAAAGATGTTTTTGATTCTCAAGATCACAAAGTGGTGCAAGAAAATAGCATACACACCTTGAAGAAAAATGTAAACCACAAGACAATGAAGACACTTGTTCTTTCTAACCCTCAAAGCAATATGTGGGTAAACTCACAAAACTGGTTTACAATTCCAGTGAGGAAGGAAAATTACAAAAATGCTCCTATGAATTTTTTTTTAAAAATTTAGGGGTTCACACGAACTAGGGTGTTTGAATGGACCCATAAGGGGTTCAAATGGACCCTGGTTCGAAAGAAACTTATTAAATGATGGGACTCACTTTTTTTTGTATTTTTTTATGATGAAAACAATGGAAAATTGAATACAAGAGGGGGTTCACTCGAACCTATGTTCATTCGAACCCTGGTTCTAGCAAACCTCCAAGGGGGGTTCGCTCAAACCTTGGTTCATTTGAACCCCCCTTTTTCCCCCTTCTCCCCCTCTGGCACCAAATTTCTATATAATTTTTCCCTTCGAAGCTTGAGTTGAGAATGAAAATGGAGGAGACTTCATAGACCCAACTAGATCATGGTATTCCTTAGAACAAGCTATCCATCGAATATAATTTTAATATGTCTTGGTTCTATTATGTATTTTTTTTTCAGTTTGATTAAACATAGGTTTTTTTATTGAAATTCAAGCTCTTTGTTCTGCACATATGAAAAAATAGTAGATTATCAAAATGAAATTATGAAAAATATGTTCAAGCTATGTATTAATGTCTTTGATCCAATAAAAAATAATTAATTTTGGTACATACAAAAAAATTTATGTTGTATATGGTCCACTTATGTCTAAATATTAATTAGTTTGAGTTTGAAACTTTATTAAGGAAAAAATATTAAATAAAACACTATGAAACCAAATGAGAGGTTAGATATCATAGTTACAAATCTAAATTCTAAAAAAATAGAATTTTTTCGTTGATAGAAAAAAATTTATGTTGTATATGGTGAGCTTCACTCCTTAAAAATTGTGTTTATTTATAAAAAAATAGTTTTTGAAGGAGATGGAAAAAGAAGTGCAATTTGATTCCAAAAATTTTGAAAAAAATATATTTAGAATCTAAAGACAAAATGTCACAAATCACTAGTTTGCATAATCTTCAAATTCCTCACGGTTTAGCCACTATAGGTGCCCGAAAGTGAATATTTAGTTAGAAAAAATTAGTTCAGTGTCTAGTTTGGCCAAAAATTATAAACCAATATTGTGGGATCACCCATGTGAAAAATACACTTGATGCAACATCAATTTTAGACCAATGAGTGAAATAAAAATTAAGGTAAATTTTAAACCCAATGACATGTAAATGCAAGGTTAATTTTAATCCTAATGAGTGAATGAAAAAAAGACAAGATAGATAAATGAGCAATGTCAAGTGAGATGCCTCCTTGCCACCTATACCACATGCTGGAAATCAAATGTTAGTAATAGAAAACCCCTAGACTATGAAATGCAAGAGATCTAAACTAGAAATTTTAACTAAAACCCTATTTTTTAATTGAATAGATAATTGCATCATAGGAAATCATAGTCGCGGCTAGAAATAAAAAATGATTAATTCATAGGAACAGTGACTGTGTTGTTTCGGATGTCGACTATGGCTAAGCAAAATGATTGTGGATCAGTTTGATGCCAGATACATGATTAACAAAAAGATCAATTGTGGTGAAAGATAGTCAATTATGTCACGAGAACTTGAACCTACAAAAGAATAGAAAATCTACCAAATCTCGATAGCTAATGACTAATACGACTTGTAACTGGGGTTAGCCTAATGAAATATGAAACCATATGACCTAGATCTAATTGAAAAACAAAAAAATTAGACAAAGTCAAAGTATGTCCTAATGCAAAACATTTGTGTCATTCAGCTTTGCAGTTGTGACACTGTAAAAATTGATTGTGTTGTTTCGGCCCGTGATTTCTTCGACCCATGTACCTATTGTATAACTGAAAATATGTTATACTTCTATGAATCCTTGCATGCAAGGATACTCAATAATATGTCCTTGCAAATCAATTCACAGTTCTCTATCCGAGAAGAGCAGGGATTCATATTGTGGCCCTCAGATTGACCCAGTTACCCTTGCAAATACAGTCTCGAAACGAGAGATTCAAAAAGGAGAAGCAAGAATGCCAATCTCCATGAATCTTGTTCTTGCAATGCAAAAATGAAAACTAATCTAAATGACTGTAAAATGCAATAAACAAAACTAATTTATTGAAATGAAAATTGATCTACATGCAATGCCATAAATGAATTACTTTGCAAATTAATCTACTATGAAGATTAAGCTAAAATGTAATATTAAACTATATGCTCTAAAACTAAGATGCTTATAAAATCAAACTAATGTGTAATCTCAAATAATAAAATTCAAGAAAATTTGTAGCATAAGTCTGATGTAAAAATTCATGATTTTTTTGAAATGAGAATGAGAGGGCTCATTTTATAGGCAAAAGTGGAATTTAAGGAAAATTCAGAAGCAATGTGGGATAAATAGAAAAATAGAAACAAATCTTGATTGAATTTTTTTAGTTTATTTCCTTTAACCGATTTGTTTCTATTTTTCATCACAGATATTCTTGAGAGGATATTTCATTTATTTCATTTTATTTAAGATGATAATATCTCTTTAATAAAATAAAATAAGATTATGTAATTTAGAAATGAATATTAATAAAATAAAATAAAATTATTTAATTAAAAATAGATTTAATTAAATAGCATCATTTTATTTAAGTAATATTAACTTCAATTAAATAACATTATTTTATTTATTAAAAAGGATTTATTTCTTTTGATTAAATAAAATTAATGAAGCATTCAAACCTTAGGGAAAATTGAAACATTTGAAATAGTTATGAACTGATTAAGAAATTTGATTTGAAAATGCGACAATCATTGATTCAGAAAGTTGATGCTGACAAATTAAATAAATAAACAAAGTCTGAAGTATCGCATTTTAGGTTGCATAAGATTTGCCCCCTCTTGACTAATGT
This sequence comes from Sequoia sempervirens, assembly GCA_007258455.2. Taxonomy (NCBI): domain Eukaryota; kingdom Viridiplantae; phylum Streptophyta; class Pinopsida; order Cupressales; family Cupressaceae; genus Sequoia; species Sequoia sempervirens. The sequence goes on from VDFB02209841.1 coordinate 25,186, forward strand.
GAGGTCGACGGATCACATGCAACAAAAGAATGAAGTTGGGTAAATGAGATCGGGATTTGGGATCACAAAACAAACCTGTATGTGAGCTCATCTGATCACATCCGACAAACATAAACAAAAGGCCTTTGAACATGAGGTCGATTCAGGATCACATCCAAAGTGAGATAAGAATCTCAAGCAAGGTTGCCCCAAGAGAAGCAATTGATAAATTGATAAAGTTGAATCAAGGATTGAAGTTTGATAGGTACTGCCCCCTCGTGATCGAAATTGAAATGAGATAGAGGAGAAATAATAAATTGAAAAATTTGATCAAATCAAACAAAGATAAGGTTCTTTATAAGATGAAAAAATATAAATCACAGTAACCTGTAGATCAGCAAGAAAATTATGCCCTAAGGTTGAATTAGAAGAAAAGAAGTGGGGTGAAATCGAATGGAAGATAGAAGTTTGGAAGAAATGGAAAGAAATGGAGAGAAGGAAGAGAATCTGACTCAATAAAGAGGATGCATCAAAATCAATCAACTGTTTAAGATAGGGAATTTCAATTGAGATCATGAAAGAAGATAAGGAAATGAAGAACGTGATCATAGTTGATGAAAAATCCACAAGAAAGATGAAGGAAACCCTCTCAAACCCATAATACAACCTAAAAGTGCAAATTAACATGAAGTCTAAATAATGCAAGCTACATGAAAATGCAAAGGTGTACTTGCAATAGGGTAACATAGGTTTTTGTGTGTTCATCATTCATTAGAGAATGTAAGAGAACTTATTTTCATCATTGGGCCATTATTACCGGACATCGGACAATCACACAATCATCACTAGTCACAAACGCAACTATGAAGATATGAATGTGATTTATATCAGCTTGGAATGTGGAAAGATTATAACATGAGCATCAAAGACATGAAGGTCAAGATGACTACAATGTTAGCTTACCCAATTTAATGTAGCAAAACCATGCTCACATCAAGACATAAACGCCAGGATTACCATGAGAATGGTTGTGCAAAAACATTCAAGGATGATGCCATAAATCTCCTAAGTGTGTCAAGTAGACAACAAGAGACACTGAAGAGGTTCAAGACAACACCCATAAGCAGAAAGCAAATAAAACATGCCCCATGCCCCAAGTCCTCTAGCCTCGCGATCACAGAGACTTATTAGACAAGCGACACTTCAACGCAAAATCAATAATGACAAAGAAAAGATCACATGGCATATCTCAAGCATTAAGTGTTGCAATTAAAAAAAAAAAAAATTTAAGTGTGTAAACCTGACACCGAAGTTGCGAGGATAAGGATCCAATGCTTGCAAGCAGGTAAGATCACATGACCTAATCGATAAGACCAAACCCGATAAGTGTTGAAAACACACGAGCATCGCAAGGTTGTGTTGAAAAACACAATGGGTTAGTGTTGAAAAACACCATTTGGCGCAGGTGTCCTAGTATACGTATCCACCAAAGTTAACACAGTTGATGCCCCTAGACAAAGCATACCAATTCCAAACCAAGGCAATATGACAAATGATGGAGAAAGGCTTAAGGCTCTAGGATGCTAAGAAATAGGGATGAAGGCCTCAAGTAGCACCCGCTTCCGCGTTTTCACTACTTGGAAGATTTATTTTTTTAGGAATTTTTTTTGAATTTTTGAATCTTAAACCTTTGAAATTTTTTTTATATTTTTCATTTTATTTTGTATTTTTCAGCATCATATTTGAATTTTTTTGGATTTTTTTGACAATATATCAATTTTTTTGGTAATTTTTTCAGTATCATATATCAATTTTTTTTGGAACTTTTTTCAGGGTCATAATTATATACAAAGGATGCCCCCAGACAGAACGTGCATCAAGGATAGAACTTCTTCAGGTGCAAAACATTGATAGGCTCAGGGAGCTGCTCCCCCTCTTCAGTAGATAGTAGATAGGCACCTATGCCAAAAGCTGCTGTGATGATGTAGGGTCCGGGCTTCACTAGGGTTCGAATTTTACCCTTCTCGTCGATTCCCTGTTGGTTCTAGGATTCTCTCGCCAGACAAGATCTCCTATTTGGAATTCTCTAGGGCGAACCTTTTTGTTGAAGGCTTTGGACATCCACTTTTGATAGACCCTCATATGGTCAAATGATGTTGTACGCTTCTCATCAAGAAGTTCCAATTCTTGCAATCTCATGGCGCGATAGTCTTCATCTGTAACTAGACCTTTGAGAGAGACCCAAAGTGATGGAATCTCAACCTCTAAAGGTAACACTGCTTCAGCACCGTATGTGAGGGCAAAAGGAGTAGCCCCAGTTGGAGTACGAATACTTGTTCTATAGGCCCACAGGGCCGGATTTATCTGTAGGTGCCGGTCTCTACCATTCTTATGAACTGTTCTGTGCAAAATCTTGAGAATGGTTTTGTTTGAAGCCTCTGCTTGACCATTTCCTTGTGGGAAGTAAATGGAGGACCAATGTTGCTTTATCCTGAATCTTTGGCAGAGTTCTTTAAGGTCCTTGTTTTTGAACTGACCTCCATTGTCAATGATGATCTCAGATGGCACTCCATATCGACAGATGATATGGTCTAAAATAAATAAAGACATTGTCTTGCCTGAGGTAATAGAAAGTGGAACAGCCTCTACCCATTTTGTGATGTAGTTAGTAGCAGTGATAATGAACCTATGCCCACTTGATGAGTTGGGATGAATCTACCCAACAAGGTCAAAGGCCCATCGCTGAAATGGCCAGTGAGATATAGAAGGAATTAGCTCCCTACCTGGAGCATGTATCAGGTGTCCATGTTTCTGACATTTTTCACAAGACTTAGCAAATGCTATTGCATCTATCTGCATCGTAGGCCAATAGTACCCTACCCTAAGCAACCTTCTAGCCATGGAAAGACCATTAGAATGTCCTCCACATATGCCCTCGTGGATGTCAACTAGCGCTTGATCAGATTCCTCCTTTTCTAAGCACCTAAGAAGTGTTCCATCTAGACCCCTCCTATACAAATCACCAGAGACGAGGGAATGGCGAGAGGCATTGCAGATAAGGTTTCTTCTTTCAGATCGGTTAAATGTATCGGGGATGATGCCATCACGAAGATATGAGTAAATAGCACCATAGCGGGAGGATTCATGATTGACAAGGGTACAAATGACATGGCTTTCGGGTGAGTCAAATATGGGATATCGAGTTCTTCCACCGTGAATTCATATCTCGACTGCCCTCTAACTAAAGGAGGAAGTAAGGTGGCCATAGCATCAATCGCTTTGTTCTAGCTCCAGGGATTTGGCCGAAGGTGACAAAAGTAAAATAATCGGCCTTGTGAATCAACCATTTTGTAAGGTACCAACTTGTCATCTTTGTTTGGTATTGTTCATTGACTTGGTTTTGATGATCAAACAGAACTCTAGCTAGATATGTGTAGTTCCTTGATATTCCACTCCCTATATCCATTTTAGTCCATTTGTCAAAGCCTCTACTCGCTACTTGGTGTTGTTGCATGGAAAGAGTAACTTGTAAGATTTTAGGATAGTATACCCATGAGGAGAACAAACACACCTTAACCATTTTGCATGCAAAATCCATCAAAGAATAGTTTCGTGATCTTTCACTATGTACACATAAGATGCTCATTTGAATGCTGACTTGAATGGGCATAATATCTTTGAATAGGAAATTAGCCAATTGATCTGCAATAGCTTGGCCTTTGATTGCTTTGCACTCAATATACTCTATGTCAAATTCAGAAAGAATCATCATCCATTTAGCAAGTCTACCCGTGAGAGCAGCTTTACCGAGCAAGTATTTGAGAGGATCAATTTTTGCTATGAGGTGTATGGTGTGCGGGAGCATATAGTGTCGCAATTTTTGAGAAGCAAACACTACTGCAAGGCAAGCTTTTTCAATACTAGTATAATTAACCTCATAAGAAACAAGAGTACGACTAATATAATATATGGCCCTTTCTTTCCCTTGTTCATCTAATTGAGCCAGCAATGCCCCCAGTGAAGATTTAGTAGCTGAGACATATAAAATGAGAGGTTTTTCTAGAATGGGAGGCATTAAAATGGGAGGATTTTCCAAGTATTCTTTAATTTGATCCATGCTCTTTTGGCAATCCTCATTCCAGACACATTGAACACCTTTATGCAATTTTTTGTTGAAAGGTTGTGCTCTATCTGCCAATTGTGAAATAAACCTCCTTATGGATTGAAGGCGCCCTTGAAGACTCCTCATTTGGCTAACATTTTTGGGAGGTGGCATGTTTATAATGGCTTGAACCTTTTCAGGGTCCACTTCTATTCCTTTAGCTGAAATGATGAATCCCAATAATTTGCCAGAAGTAACACCAAATGCACACTTTTTGGGTTTAATCTTAGTTGAAATTGTTCCATGCGATCTAGAATCACTTCTAAATTAGCCAAATGTGTTCCTCTTCTCTTAGACTTAGCCAGGGTGTCATCCACATAATCTTCCATATTCTTATGCATCATGTCATGGAAGATGGTTGTCATAGCTCTTTGGTAAGTAGCTCCTACATTTTTCAATCCAAAGGGCATGACATTCCAACAATAAGTACCCTAGGCACATGTGAATGCAATCTTTTCTTGATCCTCAGGAGCTATCTTGATCTGATTATACCCAGAAAAACCATCCATCAAAGAATAGATCTCATATCCCGCTGTCATGTCCACTATCATGTCTATGTTAGGAAGTGGAAAATCATCCTTTGGGCATACTCTGTTAAGATCTCTAAAGTCTGTGCAGATTCGAATGGTTTTATCATGTTTAGAAATAGGTACAATGTTGGAAATCCAATCAACATAGTCTATGGCTCTAATGAATCCTACACCAAGGAGCTTTTCTAATTCAGCTTTTACTAAAAGAGCTATATGAGGGTGCATTTTTCTCAACTTCTGTTTGACTGGTTTCACACCTAGAGCTATGGACAAATGATGCATAATGAGATTAGTGTCCAACCCTGGCATGTCTAAGTATGTCCATGCAAAGTTAATTTCCTTCTTTTGGAGGAACTCAGTATAGGCTTTCTTTTCTTCAGGTGATAAAGATTTAGCCAAGTGTACAATTTTTGGAACTTCCTCTATGCCTAAATTAACAGCTTCTGTAGGTTCAACCAATACTGATGATCTATCCTGGAAATAGCTTGGGAGACTATCAAGTACCTCATCCGTAGGTGCCTCTAGGAGGTTTTCACTTTTGGATACGTCTTTTATTTTTACTTTTTTTGGTTCTGACACCGCCACATAGTGGTTTTTGCCATCAGAACTCTTATTCTTTTTTTCTTTTCTTTTTATCTTGTGACTAAGGTACTTGATGTCAGGTTCTGTCATACTAGTAGCCGGTTCACTGGTGGAAGAGACTACAAGTTCAATGGCATTTAGATAGCAGGTGATCTCATAGTCATTGTGAAATGTCAAGAGTTGAGGCTCTTGGTAACGTTGAGACCAATCAATAAGGTTGGGGTGAACAAGGGGTAGGTTGATGATCGGTTCAAGATTAAGGATATAGGTGATGTCATTTCTGGTGACTGTAGAATTGGAATCTGTCAAGTTTCCCTCTAAAGTGTCTAAATCAGAATTTATCCTAGCAAGCGAAGAATCGTCTACTAATGTGACATGTGGGTTCCAATCTTCTAATCTAACACATGACTCGTCAGTTACATCAGGTTGAGAACTATAAGCATGGACAACATCCATATCCAAGTCAACTATTGCATCTGAGAGTGAATCCCATTCAAACTCATGAGAGTCTATTTCTGAATTATTGTTGGAGCCTCGTGATGTAGAAGCCTCAAGATTTGGAAGAGGCTCCTCTCCTCCAGCAATTTGCTCAATCACAAAATTATCTGAATTATCACCATCCGTTGTAGCTGGGATGGAGACACTATCCATAGTCAATCTTGCATTCATATAGTCACTATCTATTGCAAATGAGATAGGAGGACTATCAATTATTAAATCTCTTGAATCTTCCCAAAGGAGATTTGTTGAAGGTACCCAATCATCTGTTATGTCTTGTTGATTGGTCAAATATGGTACATATTCTGTGTCATCTTTACTATCCCTCCTATCAAAAATGGGGACAGTGAATTTATTGTTGTTCATAAAGCCTAGGCCAACTGGTTTCTTAGACTTACATGCAAAAAGATCATGATTGAGTGGTTCGGCTCTAGCATCTAAC